>BJBW01010250.1:0-15359 GCA_004320125.1 Scolopax mira
GGGGGACACCACTGGTTACTGGCTTCCAGCTTGAAGTTCTAATGTTAGTTAGAACTAAATTGTTAGAACACTTTAGTTCTAATGTTTTCTTCTGTTTTGTAGAGTTTCTCATTTCTGCAAGTAGGCATTTCTTCATAAACTGCCACCTACAAAGGGATGTTGCTTACATGATGCTACTTGAAGAATACTGCCCAAAAGCTTTCTGAAAGCTGCATCTCTCTGGCACAGTAAGTGTTACCAGTGTGAAGTGCATTAAATCCATGTATTCACTCTTAACTCTTTGTTCAAATGCAAATACTTTTTTTTTTTTTTTTTTAAAAATATCTTTAACTATGGGATAATTCCTACTAATAGAATGTCTATGTTTTAATTAAGTTACATAGCACGTCTGCTAGAAGTGCATATAGTGAACCAGTTCGGTGGCTCTCTAGCTATAGGTGGTTGTGCTAAAATCTGGGATCAAACAACTTCCCTTCTTAGTGCATGGCTTTACGTAGCAGATGGTTTTCATCTACCATAGCTTTTCTAGTGATACGTTTAAATTAGCATAGGTCTAAAATGTTGCAAATTTTGCACTCCCCAGCAGTTTTCTGGAAAATCTATCTAGAATAGAAAAAGGAGAGGGGCCAGGCAGGAGGTTACTGACAGTACCTCGCATACAGTAAGGAATAGATTGAAGAACAAACAATGGGCTCATTCTTTCTTTTGTTAGCTATCTGGCTGGCTGGTCCAGCTCCCTTCAGCCTCTCACTTTGGCCTAACTTTGTATTTAAGGTGAAGACCTGTGGGAATACGATCGCAAAATGCTTGGCTTAATTCCTCTGGAAAGAGGAGGAATTGGGAATTCAACTGGTGGGAGAAGATTTTGAAAATCTGTTCCAGGTATGGTTTTAAATGCCTTCTCCCCCTTCAAATTGTAAAATTATGATAATTTCAAGTATAGATGTGTTTGTATAGTATACTCTGTGTGTTTGCTCAGTAATAATGTTTCATGAACACAGAGGAGAGTGGAGTCTGTGCTGTGACTATCATCTAATTGTTGGTGAATCTATAATCTCACCTGTTCATTTCAGCCAGAAAACCTCAGTTACGTGATGGAAAGCCTGCTAGTATTAAGTGGGCAGCACTCATCTAGTGCTTTACTACGGCTATCGTTACCAGTTATATTAGGACAAGACCCACAGTGCTCTCAGTCCCTGTTAACTAACGTATAGAGCAAAATTTTCTGTAATCTGGAGAGCCTAATTCCACTCTGGGTTTGAATACTGGAAGTGCAGCTTAGCAAAATATATGCAGCAAGTGCACCCTCACAAGTCCTGCTGAACCACATGAGTTCCAGGCAAGTTTCATAGGCTTTTAAAACTTTGCTTTTTTATAGACCCAGGTTGAGCATTATCTAGGTTAAGCTGTCTTTCTTAGTGACTGTTGCTGGCATAAACCCATCTGGGAATCACAAAATAGGTATGTGTCTAATCTTTTGAGAGGCCTGGTCCAGGAGGTGTGCTCTGATCATGCTTAAATGCACATTGATAGCATGGAGCTTAGCACAAAGCACAGCAGCTGTAGCTGCTGGAAAGTTGAGAGGAGAGAAGGAACAGAAGTGCTGCTTTTTTATAAGCCCTTTTTCTCATGAGAGCACTTGCCCTCGAAGTGGGAGACTCACATTCAATGTTCTCTTCACCAAAGGTAATATAAACTCCCCCCTGCTCGCAAAGCACCCCTAATGGCCAGAGTGAAGCTAAGGCTAAGGTGGAGGACACCCACCCATCCTGTTGAAGGGTAAAGAAACAGATGCAAGTTTCAAAGGGCCAAAGCGATTATAAACAAGAGGGAGCCTGGCACTGTAGCTCAGGTGTAAAGGCATGTCCTGGATGGCAAGAAGCCTCAACGCTGGGCCTGGCCTGGCAGACTCACCCATTCTTGAGAGTGAGCTTCATCTCACCTTATCTTAGCTATTTAGTTGTTTCGTGTCTCTTCTCTTTGTAGTCAGTGGGAAGAGAGAGCAAAGAGACACCTGCAGAGAGTGATTCATTCTGTGCCTGTTTGACACCTCTCTCCGGATGGAACGAATCTCCTTGCTGGGGGCCATCGCTCCCCATCAATTCTCGGCAGAAGCTAGACAACCAATTTCGACCAGAAGCCTGATTTATAGATGCCAAGTGAGGTGAATTCCACTGCAGATGACTAATTTTTCTTATTCATCATTAATTTTAGTCTTTAAAAGCTGGGTATGTAATCAAAAATAGTAATTTGAGTTCTCTGTACCATGGTCATTTCTTCCAGGGGAGGAATTCCTTCCTTGGGAGGCTTGAGATAGATAGCTGGGGTGAATTGTTGTTGGATGATGTGTGTCTTTCTCTGAGCCTGGAGAGCCTAAAGGTTCATGTGTGCCCTTAGTTTGCTCTCCTGAATACTGGTGCCAAGTGTCTGAAAGTTAAGTGAGGAACTATTAAATGTCATCATGCAAACTTCTTTTGTGGATGGTCTAAGTGACCAGAGGCACTACAAACTATTTTTAAGAGAGAAGCCAGTTGCATAAAAACATGAGTAGGAAAATGACTGAAGAATATAAAGAGGCTTCAAGTGGGACTCTCAGAAAGCTGAAAGTCTCCTTATTTAAATCAAAGAAAGCTGACTGCTATGGAAAATATCAATAAAAGTGTACTGCATTTTATGGACTTGCATACCCAGAGAAATCTGTCTCTAACTTCTGAAACTGGAGGTTGTATGCCTTTAAGAAATGTTACCTTTAATCTTAGCCCTGCAGAGATGAGCATGTAATTTTCAGTTTTGAAAACCTATAGTTTTTTGTTTTTCTTAATGTGGAGTAATGCTGAGGTGTGCTATAGGGTAAATCCCAAATACATGCCTCATTGTTTCATCAGAGATCAGCAAAAGGTCACCCAGGCTTCTTATCAGATTTCAGGAGTGCAAGGGTTATTTTGTGCTAGTCTAAGTTTGGTGCACATATATTCTTTGCAAATGGATGAGTGCAGGAAAAGACAAGCTATGTGGTTTTATAATGTAATATTTGTCAAAGGTCATCAATAGGTTATGTCCAGTTATTTTGCAAAATTTAGATTGTAGAGGCAGTGGTAGATATTAAGTGTCCGGTTTGTCAAAATTAAAGCTACACATTCTCCTAATGGGTTTTTAGCTACAAGTAGAGTTGTAGATTCCTCCACATTGTTCATGTCAATCACTCCAAAAGGCTGAATGCCTTCAACTGTTACAAAACACATGCTTGAGAAACCCTTCTACTTCTTTTATCAAAATACTGAAACTATGTGTGCACCCAAGATGTTTAAATTTGGCAACATAAAAGTAATTGGGAATGGACTCAAAATTAAATTACTTAAGGCCTGAAGCTATTGTTTCTAGCAGAGACAAGAGGTCTGAAGACATTAAAAGGATATACAAACTTCTTGGAATATTTTGGGCCAGAACAAAACAGCTGGTTTATACCTGGCTGAAGATCTCAGTTGTTCTCCATTGAACAGCCAGAATTTGTACTTTTTGCAGTTTCTTAATTTCCTGCCTTCTCACTCTGCTTTGTTTTCACTTCAGTAGCAATAGTTTTTGTGCTCCTTATTCTCTTTTACAACTCTATGGGTCTCTTGGCTCTAGAGATGGGATTCATCTCTTGACTCTGGCTGCCCAGGGAGGTTGTGCAGTCCCCTTCTCTGGAGATCTTCAAGACCCACCTGGATGTAGTCCTGAGTAATGTGCTATAGGGAATCCTGCTTTGGCAGGGGAGTTGTACCAGATGATCTCTAGAAGGTCCCTTCCAACTCCAACAATTCCATGCTTCTGTGACTTAAGGCACATATCTGGTTGATGTCTACATCTAAGCCTGTCTTTAGAGACAGTGGAGAAAATCATTGCTTCTGTGGTGACTTATCTCTTCCTAATACAGAAGTATAAAAGACTCTACCCCTTGACTCCCAAGTCCAGATGTCCTTAGCCCAGCCAGCATGTGATTTAACTGAACACCCTGGTCTTGATGTGGATGGTCTATGTCAGGGTTGGTTCTCAGACTTTCTTGACAATTCTCCACATTTTTTTTTGTGTGTGACTTGACACATTTTAATTATAACACTTGACTGCAGTGAAAAATAAGCAGTGATGAATATACTTTCACTAAGAAGTTGTTCTGTCTGTGGTCTTGTGGAGTACTGGAGATTTACAGGCCACAGCGTGTAACCTCTAGGCTAGATGTTTGTAGTTGTAAGCTTTGTGCATTTCTGCGCCATAGTTCAGCCTCTTGTTAACTGTGGTAACCTCCAATTGCAGGACTCCTTATGTGTTTGTGGCAAAGATGCAATTCACATAGCGAGGGAGGTTGCTTTCTGTGGGAGCCTTTCTCAGATATTGTAGAAGGTATGCAACGGGTTGTGAAAGAGGCAAGACGCTCCCATAAAACAGCTGAATTCTGAATTTTGATAATTCAATCCATGCCTCACAAAGGTTTTTTGTGAGATGATGGACAAGTCATTTAAAGCAGACTTTTGTCAGGAGACTGTTTACCGCATGGGAAGTCAATGGGAGTTGTTCTTAAGTATCTAAAATGTAATGAAAATGACAAGCACTCTGAAGTAACAGGTCCCATCTATCACAAGCTTGGCAGCCAAAACTAGAGTTATTAACCAGCATATTTTCTGGTCATCTGCTTCACAAATGACCATTGGTTTAAAGTTAACAGCCTATATATATATTTTTTTTTTCCCTTGAAAAGGGAATATCCCTCTTGACGGTAGGACTGAATATATTCTAGTAAATGTGGGAAATGATTCTGGGTGGCAGAAGTTCATTGTAATAAGGGACATTCCAGTCTTCTTTCCAGTAAGCTTTTAGCTTTTAGCTCCTGCTCTCCAATTGGGAATTCACAAGGTGGTGCAGAGCCAGTGAGGTGACTGCCAGGGACCAGGTGATGCTGACAGAGAGGGGGAGAAGAAGGACAATACTGGCTTGGTTGGCCTGAGCTTGATGGGGCTGGAGGACCAGGGAAAGTACCAGTCACAGTGGATGAGGACTTGGAACAAGGAAGTCTAAGGACTAAAGGGGAACAGGGGAGAGGGAGAATTCAAGTTTCAGATCTCTCTGCTTTGCTTTAGGTTTCTTTCATTTGAAATGACCGGACAAAACAAGCAAAACTATCCAGAAAGTGAATTCTTCTGAAAAAGTTTCCTGTTTTTCTCTCTTTTGTTATAGACAGGACAACTTGTGGACTGCAGTGATTTTAGACCTAGCTAGTTAGATTTCCTAGCTTATGGGAGATACAGATTCAAGACTGGTCCGATTAAGTCCTTATAACCCTCACATAAGAGACATTCTAGAAATGGTGAATTGAAACATTCACTTGGTGCAATGGAAATTCTGAGTGTCAGTCTGAACTGGGAAGAATGGGATATGAAGCTTTTGTTTTCAACAGGCCTTTTAAACATGAAACCACTTCTCTGAGAATATCCTGAGAAAATATTCAGGAGAATACTCTTGGTTTTCTTCTGAAGCGTGACAGTAAGACTGATGAAATCCTGAAAAGTTTCACAAGATGGGAGAAATTATTCTCATGTATCCATTCAGCATCACTTGAGGTCCAGGATCTTTACATAGGATCCAACATCACCCTAAGGACATATCTGATGTTAAAATTCTGGTAAATATTTGGGGAAATTTGACTATCTCTCAGAAATTGTTTAGTATAGAGTGGCCATATTCTACTTCAATGGTTTTGTCTTTTTTTTTTTTTTTTAAATGTGAGCTGTTGCTTTGTTTTCTGTAGTGTTTATGTAGATTCTATCAAGGAAAAGCATATGTAATGGGAAAGTTTTAGGGAATTTTTTTGTTGTCTGGGTGTTTTTTCCTCTAATGCAGATGTTCCTTTTTTAAACCTGGTAAAAGCATTGCCATTTGGGGAGACAATACTCTCTGCTCTGTACTGAGAGCAGTTATACACCTTGCAGAATTCTTTTAGGGAGCAATCTGTAGTATACCAATTGCTATCTTCTCTGGTATTTTGGTAGTGTTTTGTGGAGTTAAGCGCATGTCTATAAGCTGCAAATGTGCGTTCCCATATAGAATAAGCAGGCTGTCTGTATGGATCAGCTGTTATGGGGGTGTCTGTGGGTAAGACATGAAACAGGCCATGGAAACTCCTTTGATGGAGGCTCAGTAGTCTTGATGCTTTATGTGCATGGGGCCTGATGCAAATCCAGTGAGACCCAGGAATACTCTCCCTGTTAGCTTCACAGCTTTGGATCCAGCTTCAGGTGTGTTTGTGAAGGTATATGAGGGATATAGCAGGTATTTGGCTAGTATCACAGTGCCCATGAGAGTGGAAAGGGAATTTTTTTCGCTGCTCTGGGTTGGCAAGTAAATTTTATCTGAAGCTTTCCACTTGCATATAGCCAGCCTGCTCAGGTTCTAAATAGATTCTGCCCTCAGACTGTAAAGAACAAGATAATCACTTTATGTTATGTACTTGAGAGCTAAATTATTTTAAAAGTCTGAAATTAGCAGATGAGGAGGAATTTATTTGCCAAATACATTCAGAAGCAGCTTGGGAAACCTGTCACAGCCCAGCTTTAACTGCTTAACTAGTGGCTGTTCAATTTTATAGCTCTGAAGCATACATACAGTATTGGGAGACCAAAACAAAATCCCAGGATGCGTGAGATTTTCTTCCAGACAACAAAAAATGCCATCAATTCACAAACCAGGTAGTTGAAAAGGAAAACCTGCACCTACAGCCACTAACCTCACATTACATCCTCTGTGCTCCAGGCAAAATCCAACCTTTCTGTTTTTTAGGACTCTATCTATTCTTTCCAGCTCTATTAACTTAGCGCATTGCTGAACATGACCTTTGCTCTGCGAGCGATGCTGGTCTTTACCATGCGTTAGTCCTTTCCCCACCCAGATGTCTTCATGCTTTCCTGTATCCTATCTTCCATGTGTGGAACAAAGGTTTGGAAAATTCTCTCCAGCTGTTCTCCTTCCAATCACTCCTTAAGATGCACTTCGACCCTGATGCCTATGGGGCATTGCTGATAATAGCTAGGCAGAGTGGAAGTTAAATTGTTTTCTAGGCAGCCTGTGTGAAAACATGCTCACATGATTTCTACTGTGCTTTTACTATCAACCCCTTTCCTGCTGGGGAGGACAAGGCCATAACGCCATTTTAGTAATCACCAGCTGTCCTTGGAAGCTGATGTAGATAAGAGCAGCTCTCAGCTTCTCTGGTTGTTGCCTTCTCTCTCCTCCAGCCATGGCTTTACCAGTTTGCTTTTACCCACCATGCTTCTTTCATTCTTCATGACTCGCACATCTGTGAATTTATTTTCCTCACTCACCTTGCAAGGGACTGATGCAGAGTCCACCGTTTCAGAATATGTTGACACATCTTGGCTCCAAACATCAAAGATCTATTTTGGGGGGGTGGCTTTCTTGCATATGGAGCCACAGAGCCACCCTTCAGAGTGGCAGGAAGGTTTCCTTCCCAGTTACTGTTACTTGCCTAACTGCATGTGGAAGGGGCAGGCATCCTGGCTAATCAGAGCTTCAGACAGGCAATTCTTCAAATTGTTTTAGGGTTTTTAATTAAAACTGTAGGTTCCGGCATCATGTGGCAGAGTGCCAGTATCAGTCATCTGACAATAGCCTTCACCATCTACCAACAATAAGGGAATTCCTCAGCGTATGCTCCGGAGGCTTCTGAAATGCTGCAAACGGGTGAGATTGCTGTTTGCAAAGCACCCTGCAACATTCAGCCTTGTGGGTCTGCTGATTTATAAATTATATAAACAAAACCCTATAAGCCCCACATAGCACAAAGATACTAACTTCTGTTTATACTGTCCGGATCACAGATGCTGAGCATGAATGCATGAACAGTCCTTTTGTGTGGTGTTTGACACTTTCTGCGGCTGTCTGCGCTGTTTTTTAATATACAGAATCCCTGATTCTCCACTGCCTTGCACCCTGTCTATTCATTCTCACCCCTGTGAAGTGAGGGTAAAACACTATCAAAACAAAATGGTACCATTTTGTATGTTTTCCGCTCAGTTTGTACAGGTGTAAATGACTACAGAAAGAACAGGGCAGAGCAGAACCTGACCCACAGTCTGTCTCTCAATGCGTCAGGGGTCTTGAAGTGGAGGGATGACAGAACAAACACAAGCTGTTACCTTGCCAGTTTTGCTAATGTTTTTAAATCAGGCAGCTTGTGAGGATGACAGATGCAAAAGTCAGGCAGTACTTAGTTCCTCTAGTCCTCACGTGATGTGATTGCTTCTCCTAGCAATAAAAGTGTTACCCGTGGCATGGATAGGTGCTCATGGTTGCTGGTATGGGAGCAGACTTATCAGTGACAGCCATCTTTCTGAGCTGTTTAGCTGTTACATTTAGTACTGGAGAAAGAAAAATCCTTTGTTCTTTCCGCCTTTTGTTACGTTACCTTGGTTTTATAACACCTTGTAATGGAGAGTGAGCTCTTCAAGCTGTCTTAAGCCTGTTGCTTTGGCTCCTGGGTCCTGGACATCAACAGCACTCAAGTGTTTTTAATTTTATTATTTTTTAAAATTTTTGTCATTATAGCAACAGAAGACTGTACTTGTCCTAATTCATTTTCAGTCATCCTCTAATACTGCCTGACACCGCTCTGCGAGTAAGCACGCAAGCCTTCTTCCAAATAGAGGCAGTTCTTTCCTCTTCTTGTCTTTCTCTTTGTATGAAGCCCCAGCTCTCTGGCACCTTCCTTACTTTCCTGGACAGAACATTAGACCATCCTAGCCCAAGTGCCTGTTTTCACCGGGACACAGAATTTTTATTTATGACTCGTTGATTAGCTATCACTATTACCCATTTGCTGGATGTCCTTCCTAAATATATATCCTGTCTATTCCAGCCTGCCCCAGCTTTCTCTTTGCTCATCTGATTATTATTTTTTTTATTTCCAGAAATCTTGTCCAGTTACTGCTTCAGCTGACACTGTTACCCACTCTAAATGCTAGTTTCAGGCTGCCTCTGTGCTTCTAATGGAGAGGTTTATCACCTTAGTGATTCCCGCAGGTTAGGAGTAAAGCTTCAAAAGAATGGTCTTGTCTCTGCAGTGTCTTCTGCAGTCAGTGGGTTAGCACTGCTCTGTGCCTACTTCTGATGACCTTCAAGATATTGCATAGCGCTGTTTTTAAGCGTTTTCTTTAGAAGGGAGGATAAGAAAGTCAGCAGATAATGTGGCCACAAAGTAGAAAGTGATAGAGATATAACACACTTCACCATTAATGCAAGAAGAGGAACATTGGCTTGCATGGAAAAAAAATCCACCCTCCCTCCAAAAAAAATTAAAATATTCAAAGCTCTGTATAGATAAATACTGGCAAGATCTGAATTGAATGCATGTTACATAGGCTGTTGTAGTAAGTAGGAATGATGAACAGAAGTTAAAGTCTCTTTTGAAATCAGAACAGTAAATATTTTTGCTTATCTTCAATTGAAATCTCCACCTTACCATTGCATTAACATATCCACTCATTTTTAGAAACTATGTGAATTTTCATGACTCATTTGAGTGCTCTGTAACTATTTGTATGCAAAAGTGACTCATTAAACATTCCCACAGTCACACAATTTACCCTCCCATTGGAGTTCATGCACAAACAGGAGTGGTGGTATTCTTTCTCCTTACAAACCTTACCTTTCTGAAAGAAAATCTTGAGCCTTTTTCACATTTATAATAACTTTTGAAGAAATAGTTATGCCTATAGTTTGAGTTGTTTCAAATGGAAGGATTCAAAAACAGAAATAAAACCCATCGTCTATCAAAACCATTTTTGTTAAAATGTTGCATTCTCATGTGAATTTAAGAGGCTTGAAAAGGAATATACATTTTCTTCTCATTTTCAGGGAAAAAAAAGTGAGTTCTGGCCTGAGAACAAGCATGAGAAAGTTCAACTGTATCCATTCATGTATCCATCAGTGCATTCAGAGACTTAGAATAAAATTGCCACCTCAACCATAGCTAGAAGAAACACAGCTGATGAATAAATGTATATTGGCTAGAATAAATACAAAGTGTAATGCCAGATGTGGACAGTACAAAATGCAGAAAGGCAGTAAACTGAGTAAGCATCAAATGAAGGATTAGCCTTAGTTGTAAGGAATCAATTCCAATGAGAAACAGAACTGGGGATCTCTTTTGCCCAAAAGCAGTTGAGGTACCTTTCTATCTAGAAAAGAAGCTGCATGAACCCATTTTGAGGGTTTCCCATTTGAGGCTCATCAGCAACAACCTGCTACATATAACATACAGTTCAAAGGCTGCCTTTACATCTGAATATCTCTGGCAGGGTTTTAGGCTTTACAGCCCAGCAAGTTTGGTTTGCAGCTTTTATCTGATTTTGCAGAATTCACCTTTGTATTTCCCATGAACTTCCATAAGACCTTCCCCAGCAACATCCCCTGCAATGCAATCAGACAGGGTGTTGCTTTGTCAGTGGTAGGAGAGATGTTTCTGTATTTCAGTCTCTCAAAAAGTCCGAATGAGCATAATGAAGTCTTCCAGAGTTACTTTTGGAGTTCAGATGAGACCCTTCACACAGATGTGAGGACTCCCTGTATTTGTGTGCTTCTCAAAATGTTTAAGTGTTCTAGATTTCTCTTACAAAGATTTTTTTAATCTTTTTCTTCTAAGGCATCATTTGAAAATATAAAACAGTTATGAAGGTTAATTCTGCATTGGGCATTCTCCCCCCTCAAAAATTATGTTGACTCTTCTGCTGTCTCTCAGAGGTCTACCCTGTTGCATGAAACTTATTGAGAAAGATGCCCTCTAAAATCTTCTTACATATTTGTGTGTGGCTTTATTGTACTTTAGCATGGGATTCACCTCACAGAGTGAGACACCAGTGTTCAGAGGCTCAATTTAGTTGCCCTCATCTAGGAGTCCAGCACTACTTGAAGTATTCAAGTCTCCTACCTGTACTCCAGCTGCTGCTCCGTATTGGTGAAGAAGTCCCATAGGTGGTATGTCATCCTTGCCAGCCCTGCATGGATTTCTTGGACACCCAGTTGCACCTCAAATTCCACTGATTATAGTCAGTGGACACCTAATCAATACACTCAAAAGAGTCTCCAGGGAGTGTCCCCCAGCTGCTCAAATGTATAAGTCGGGTTCAGAATCAGACTCTGTGGCCTTTGACAACTAACTCCCAAACTGACACATACAGATAGACACTAAAATTACTTCTTTTATTCCAGAGCTAATTTCCACCCTACATGTCATTCCTTTGACATACCATTGCCTTTCTGGAATGGCCTGCGCACCCAGCACTGGGAGAAAGTGCTGAGCTGAATCAAAGATCTGTTACGTTGGTCTACAGACAGAGGAGTGTATACTCAGCTGTGCACCTGCTCCTGTGCCGTGTGACATCCTGCTTGTTCTCAGGTGTTTTGCTAATTTTGCCTGTTTATTGGCTTCTGGTATTGCCGCCATTTGTAAGTAGCCCTGGCACAGTTACCTGGGCTCTGTTGTGGTTGCAGTTAACATGGCTAAATCAGCTAAACAAGAGTGAACTCAACTGTCTCCTCATTTACACACTTGACTATTATCTGAGACCTTCTAAAGCATCTAAGGTGACATGAAATTAAGCAAGTTTCAAAATATGTAAACAAGATGTAAAGAAGAGAAGGTAGAGGCTTGGTACCTGATCCAGCTGTGAGTTCCAGAGTGATGCATAACCTGCCAACGTGAAGATCACTGCAGGATCAGGTCTTAGAGACAGCATCATTAGTAGTACAGGTATATAGGTCTCTTAAATTAATAGGGCAATAGATTGTTCCTGCTGCACTTAACAAGCAGTTCAATATAACAGCCACAAGCTAAAATATTTCCAAGTTTGTGAACTTCAAAGCAAACTTTGCTTCTTTCTAAAGAGTCTTACAAACAACTAAGCATATTTTTTTCCCACCTCATCTTTAAAGAAATTACAAAAGAATATACACAGCAGGCCTGAAATTCCTGCCAGTCCTTCATCTTGATTTTCTTGACATATTGGTAAGGAATCTGGGTGCTGAAATTTACTGTTAATGAGTACCTTATTTTATGGACGTGTTCTTGTTCCATGCCCTAATACTTATCTGAACTGTTTGTGCTCTTATGGAGGGCCAAAAAAGACACCTAAAAGATAAACACTGAAGTAACCAGTGAAATATTTCACGACTTGTTTTTTTCAGTTTAGAAACTATGGGTGGTCATTAATTGAGCTAAATTATGTATCAGTTGATTATAATTCTACAAATTATCTGCAGTCTTCATTTCAAGGGCTCGACAACTGAAGGAAAAATAGGTCACCCGTGGCTTGTGATGGATTAAATGTAGAGGCAGCAAATATTAGGGAGCTGCTGGTCAATACAAACAAGAGCTACAGGTAGCGGTTTGACTGGAAGCAAAGATGTGGGTGAAGTGCACTTAAACACAAATGTCACGTGAAGGCAAGAATGTAAAGAAGTGGCAAGGACAGCATCTCTAGAATGGAACAGATGAGGGGAAGTTGAAAACCCTTGCCATCCAGCAGTAGTCAGGAAGGATTAAAAGAAGTGAGATAAAAAATAGAAATGCTGTACACTTATTGCTGATTTCCAAGAATCACTAAGTGACTGCTGTCGAAAGCTGAACTAAAAGCAAGGGAGGTGAACAGTTGGAGGACTCTTTGAGGGGAGAATAAAAAAATGTGTCTGCCCTTTGAAAGACAAAGATTTCTGCTAGTTTCATTAGAGCAGAATTGAGCTCCGTGAGCTGTGGAGAAAAAAAGCCAATGTTTTTATCTTTTATCGTGTTTTACACGCGATTCATATGATCTTTTACATTCTGTAAATTAGATGTTTATACTTGGGAAGATTTTCAGGACTGAAGACTCTGATATCTTTCCTTGTTACTTCGTAGCAGTATAGTCTTCTCCATACCTTGTGCATTTGTGCCTCAAACCCCAGCCACTTTTAGCTGGGAAAATGCTCTAGCCTCTATGTCAGTTAGTTTGTGTCCTCTTCTGCAGGGCTAGCAGAGATGTTCTTCATTTTAGAACATTTTTCCAGTTCATTAGTAAAACTGGAATTAACTGAGTCATTTGCTGCACCAAATCCCACAGTAGATATGAAGTAGATGCTGTTTCACACAGGGTGGGATGTCCTCAGTAAGGCTGTAAAGGATTCTGCCTTCCTTTACTTCCTTGGGAGTCTGATTCCAACCAAAATTGTCTTTTCATTTGTTTTCATTCATTACAACTCTAGTAAGTGTAATAGAGGAGGAAAGTGTCTCTAACTCCTGGGAGAAGAGGGAGGGAATTTTTTTCCAGATGTGACATCAATGTCACTATATCAAACAGCCCATATTCCAAGTACAGAGGTTGCAGTGGAAGCACTGTTACTTGCAGGAATGCAAGAAGAAGCTGGAATGCAGGTTTCCACCTGGAAGTATAGGTCTGGTTGGCTGAAGAGACAGATTTACCTCTTTCATTCCTCCTCACACTCTTGTGGTTAGAGCAGTGCTATGTGCGGGCAGGGCTGAGCCGCTCTGACCAAGGAATAAATGCCGTTCTGATGGGGTGCCAGCATCTCACTTCAAACCAGCAGTCTTTTCCTTCCATCAGCTTTACCTTTGGCATACATCTCTGAGGGTTTATAGCTAGATGGTAGTCAGAGAGATGCTACCTTGCAATCTCAGAATATTGGATGTAATGATGTGGTAAATACTTTGTATGAGCTGTTCAAAGGAGTACATGTTTGTGTACTGGGTTAAAAGACTTTTGAGCACAACCGCATTGTTCTTCATAGTAGCCTGTAGGAACAAGCAAGCAGGAGAGATGCATAATACCTAGATAATAGATAAGCAATCCCTTTACAAATATTGGGGAAGTAATTGCAACACAATGCCATACATCCATGCCCCAGGCTGCATTTCAACTGTTCTGCCTTAGTCAGGAATAAGGAGGTCTAAAATGCATTGAATAGGTGAAAAGCTCTTTCCAGGAAAGGATGAGATCAGTTGTTAGTAGGTGTCCCAGACACAGATAATGCCCAAGTTCTTTATCTTCTGTCCTCCAGAGACTCTGGAGCAAGTGCATCTTCCTCACCAGTGCTGAGGATTTGTATCTCCTCCTCCCTGCTCTCTGCTCCTATCTGAGGGATAAGTCAACATCTCTGCTCTTTGCTATGGAGGAGAGCTTGGCTTCATAACCAATTTGGTAACTCTGCTACCTGGAGAGGAGGAGACATGTACTGTGGAGAGGGCATATGTGATTTCTTGAGGACGCTGATCGCGCTTCCTCTTCATAAGTGCCCATGAAGAGCATGCAGAAAACTTTGTTAGAACTATCCACTTGGTGTGTGAGGCTGCTGCAGCAGGACTTACTAACCAGGACTTGAAACTCACCTGGGCTTTGCTCTCAGTTCCACGTTTTTGCTACAGCAGTTGTTGCTTCAAGGCCCAGTATCACTTCACAGGATGGAGTTCTCTCTGAATTCAGAGGGACCAGGGAGGACCGTTGGTAGCATGGTATTTGGTTTTGCTTGGTATGTCCCTCTTGAACAGTTAACATGGTGCTGGGTAGTAGAAACTTCAGTTAACTTGAAAGCTAAAGCATGGACAAACAGAGTGGGCTGTTTCTGACTGACTCAGCAGCTGTTTTTCATGGATAGGTAAAACAAGGTCATTGCAGGAAGGGTATTCTTTTGTATAATCTGCTATAAAAGTTCCAGATGTTTTTTACTTTGCAATGTTTCTCTGCAGATGTTATTTCTTCTTACATTTCTTTCTATTTCTATACAAACAGAAAGGTTTTTTTCCCCTAAATTGCTGAATTTTAAGGATGTTGTATATGCTTCTCAGGTGCTCCATTATTCTTCATGGGACTGTTGTCATGCATCCCAGGACAGGTTTGGATGCACCCAGGGTAATGTTTCTCAATAACTCTGCTGGTGGAGCTGTCACCTTGCCTTACAGCTGCCAGCCCTCTGGAATTAAAAGTATAGAAGGAACATCCTCAGACTTGGACATTTGTGAAATATGACAGAGTTAAAGATGTAAGGATTAAAGATGAGTTTGTTTGGCTAGTCACTGAATTTCACTGCATTTTTTAGAGTTGGAAGGGACCGTAGAGATCATCTAGTCCAACTCCCCTGCTAAGCAGGATTGCCTAGAGCATGTTACTCAGGACTGCATCCAGGTGGGTCTTGAAAATCTCCAGAGAAGGGGACTCCACAACCTCCATGGGAGCTGGTTCCAGGGCTCTGGCACCCTCACCGTGAAGAAGTTTTTCCTCCTATTTAGTGGAACCTCCTGTGTTCCAACTTATGCCCATTACCCC
>BJBW01010253.1:0-20682 GCA_004320125.1 Scolopax mira
GGTGAGAGCCTGGCCCAGGTTGCCCCGAGAAGCTGTGGCTGCCCCATGCCTGGAGGGGTTCAAGGGCAGGTTGGAGGGGGCTTGGAGCAACCTGGGCTGGTGGGAGGTGTCCCTGCCCAGGGCAGGGGGTGGCACTGGGGGAGCTTGAAGGTCCTTTCCAACCCCTATAATTCTTTGATTCAGCGTCAGTAAGAACTCTTTATCACATTAAACCCATCAACTAATTGCTCTTGGGGTACAAAGCAACAATTACAGTGGAGACCAACTAATTGACAGGAGTATTTAGTCCACAGATGTGAAGCTCTCTTCAGTGAGTTATTTACCAAGGCTACGCACACCAGTGTCACAAATACCCCAATTCTCTACTTGGTATGGGAAACTGCTGCTACCAGATGAGGGAAGATGCCTCCCACCCCCCCCCCCCCCCCCCCATTGTCTCTCTTTGTCCTCGGACCACCAGGTTCTGCTGGTCACCTCCTGTCTGACACTGTTGGGTAGTTGCTCTCTCCAAGTTTGCACAGAACTTACTGCAAGGAGATCCCAACCTGTGACAGTCCCCAGCACCACCACGTTACAACTCAATAATAAGAAGAGACATTTAACATTTGGAAGAGGCCTTGGGCATCAGCAGCTTGACCTTGGAGGGCAGTTTTGACTCCTGAACGCAGTGTCTATCCCAACACCAAGACAAATCTCTCCAGATTGTGCTCACTGCACCGAGCAGTCCCATCTGCTCCGTCTTGCAGGTGCTCCAAGTGAGTCCCCATTTATTACGCAGTTTTGGAGAACCCCATGAGAATACCTCCATCAATTTGCTGTGAAGTTTCACCTTCACTTTTTCCAAGCACAGAACTCTGGTCTGTATGTTTCTGGAAGGGTCAGCTTTCCCCTAGGGCTAAGTACAGGAAAAATAGAGCATTTTTCATTGTCTTAAGCACACTAATTTTGCAACACAGGTCCCTGAAAAGCAAATCTTCTACCCTAAAAAGCATCGAGACCAGCAACTCTACAGTGGTTTTAATAATCTAATCCTCCTTCATCAGACCTCTCCTTTCCATAAGGAGCATCAATACAACCACGTGCTCCCTCCCATCCCACTCAGCCCTGCAAGAGCTTCTCTCATTTGTGTTCACAGCAAAACCACGATGCTTCTCCAATATGCTTCTTTTATTAAAATGAAAAATAACCCAAAACACCCCGCAAAAAATCCAACAAGTATAACCTCAAAAACTTAATTTGGACATTATGGTTCATCCACTCCCATGACAAGCATTCGGTTGCTGTCGATGATTTAAGTCAAAATACAGATTTTACCCAATGATGCTCTGTTTGCCTAAAAGCCTGGCAAATTTGCAGTCTCTACCCAAGACACATCCCTTTATTCCCGTGCTCCTTCCCCTTTGGCTGTGTGTTCCCAGCCACATGCTCGTTATTGACTCCAGCAGCAAGGGGCCTTGCAGAAAGAGCCCTGGCAAGCAATTTCTGAACATTGGCTGGAGAAACCAGCCCTTGACCAGACACAGCGACTGCAGGAGCCAACGCCACACACCGTCGTCTGGGGATTGTTAAAGGCAGAAATGATCTTTTCGGTTCAGGTAGAAAAAGGGTCTCGACTGTACCTTCATATTTACAGCTTTCTTCTGAAGGGGAGGCTGTGTTAAAGGTAGTGATTGTTATATCCTAACTCTTACAGCTGAACTGCTGGAGGACAATGTGCGTGCAGACAAAACACTAGTTCCAAAAGGCAAAGGAAGCAACCCGAGACCCAGAATAAATGCAGTTTTTCCACCCAGCCTTGCCATTTGTCATGTCCACACTAATGGTCTATAGCAATACGTCCTGTTTCTACGCAGCCCAAGGGAACCTCTATCCTTTCTGGTTTGAGTTGTGACCCTCTGTCCACACCACGCACGGATTCCCCAATGAGGCAGAAGAGAAGGGACCAGTTTTACCTGTGTCATCCCATTCATTCAGCAATTCTGCTCCTGGACATTGTGACACCGAGGGCTGCAGCTCAAACTTTGACTTCTTTCCCCTCTTGCACACACTCAGTCTGCCCTGCATTTTGGGGAACGGACCCAGAGCCGTGGAAAACACACCCAGGGATCACCCCAAAGTTATTCCCAGGCCGGCGCTGGAGAGGGAGAGCAGCTCTGTGCACACAATTCAACCATCTGCAGAAGTGGGCACACTCTGGGGCTTTATCTAGATATTTTCTCCACAGGAATATGAACGCAATTATCTGTGAAAATAGTTTCTAAAATTAGCCCATTCCTTACTACCACGATTCTCATTAACATCAAAATTACCACGGCGCTGGCCATAGTTCATGGAACTATAATTGTTTCCAAAGTGAAGAGCTTTTTTTCAGCTCTACCATTTACTAAGACTCCAAGAGAAGCTCTAGTAACTGAAAGGCTGATCATTAAACGCCGCCTCATCTGTTTCTGTAAATGTGCCCACGAAAAAAAGATGAGAGAGAGAGAGAGAGAGAGAAATCTTCCAAGGTAATGCTGGCTACCTGCCAATAACCGTGTGTCAATGAGATCTTTAAGATGAATTGAAAGGAAAATCATTTACCCCACTAAACATTTCAGAGCTCTATTTAAAAACAGAGAACTGTCTCCCCCCCCCCCCCAAGAAAAAGAGTAAAAATCAATGTAGATCAACAGTTTAAGTGTCTTTTATTACAGTCATTAAAAGCTCCTGATAGAGGTGCAATATATTAGTTTCATTGTGAATTTCATCTCCTTGATAAAAACGAGAGCCCTCGGGGAAACTCTCTCCTTATTTACAGCCAAAGGTGATACAACAGCATTTAAACTTTTACAACAACATCAAATATATTGCAAAGGGAAAGGACACTCATATTTATCCACTGCATTACCTGACCATCATTTTTCTCTCTCGTGTTCAACACACCCGTGGAGGCTGTAGCCCTCTGCAGCGCTTACACTCACATCACAGATGCATCAGGCTTTTCACTAAAATTTAGTCTATTTCTGGGAAATGCTTATTTTGCGATTTCTTCAGAAAAAAGCAAAACCAACCAACAGCCTGACACATGTCTGTAAGAAAAGGAATTTTCACCAGACTAAAAAAAAATCACTCAAGGATTGCATTTTATTTAAAGAACACAAGAATGGCTCTGCTGAGTTGAACCACAAGTCTCTTCGACCTGAGCCTCGTCTCCAGCACTGACCATTAAACGGTCCTGCCTGTGCTTTTACCCTCAGCATTTTATTGATATGAGTCTTTAGATGGATAGAGCAAAGCCTCAGCACCTTCTCATGGATCTCCTCAAAGAAAAAGAGCTTCTCAGCAGGTGAAGGCCTATCTGATGTTTCTGAGCCACATCCACCAGCTCCCACATGTCTTCAGTGCCGGAGGAGTCTGCCAACAACTTGCTATGACACTTCCCAAACTTCAGGTTTCTAATCTTCTGGCTCTCCTCCCTGTTTCCTTTCCTTTTTTCTGCTGCCCAGATTTATTTCATCTATGAAAGCTCTTTAAAGTTGCTTGAGATGGGCTTACAGCCATCCCTCCTGGAGGACCAAGGGGAAGAGCCACAGTAAATCACACTTAGGCAAAGACCATAAAAATAAAATAAAAGCAAACATAGCGATACCTTCTCCATTAATAAATGTTACTAGCTTTGTAAGATTTATGCTAGGGCAGATACAGTTTGTTGATTATACTATTGCCACTCAGTGCCTCTGCAGGAACATAACGAGGAATTAGTAACAGCATCCTGGGAATTCTCTAGCCTCCTAAAGTTTTCGTTTAAATCCCAAGTTCTGCTTGGTAGCCCTGTTGGCAAGCGTGATTCATGAATCCTCCCCACCATTTACCCCTGGGGTCACCTCATCTCCCTCATGCTACCACAGCAAAGCCGAGTGTTTATCGCGTTCCCCAGAATGAGGTGTCTGCTCTGGTAACAATTCCATTATTCCCGCTGAGTCCTTGATTTATTCCAGCCATTATTCTAATTATTTTCTCCCACCACCTGCTACGTGAGGCGCTGCCAGTGGGTCTTATCCGTTCCGCTGGCGTTTGCCAACAGTCAGTGGCAGCCTGTGAGTGTGTGTACACGAGCACTACCTGGCACTCCTGGCACAACCACCCGGGGGGTGGGAGGAAGCAGAGCGTGCTCCCTCCCCGCCGTGGAACGGGGTGGGAAGAGCTGAAGCAGAAAGGAAATCCTCTGGGGCTATAAAAAGAATCAATATTACGGGAAGAAAAGAGAGGGAAGGAGCAGGGAAGCACAAGGGAACTGGGACACAGGACTGGTACATCCACGCTGTTTGGGAAAAAAAAAATAAACCTAACTGTAATAATCTTCATGATGAAGGCAGTCTTCACTTACTGTGAAAAAGAACATATAACAAAGCATCTAATATATTCACTCCTATCACTAAAATAAAGTTTTGAAGGGCTATTAATAAACCCTCCAGATAAACTATGCACGCACACACACACACAAGCTTTTCCCAAACTAGATGCTGGGAAAAAAGTGTGCTGGGCATCTGACCTGCTGGATGGAAGTGGAAGGAAACACTTCAAAATCAATAGGTCATAAGGGACAGAAGCGCTGTTACTCCTGAAACCATAATTACCTGCTCAATTTGAAGAAGCACCCAGTATTTTCAGTCTGCAGTCAGCACAATCAGCAAGTTATTATCTTCCCAGGAGAAGCCCCTCTATTTAATATATCAAGCAGTAATGAAGGCAAGGTGCTCAGACCTCCTTCTAAAGTCAGTTTGGTTCCTTTTTGTCCTACCTTTCACTGGTCTGAAAAGCAGCGTGGCCAGCAAGGAGGTTATTGTGTAGATATATATATAAAACCTATTTTTTTTTCCAAACTTATTTAGAACTACTACAAAATCAAGAATCTCTAAGGATCCTTGATAAGCCACAGGTATCTCTGTCCCAAAAAAGTCAAGGGGCATCTTATAGGAAGATGATTATGTTTTTGTGAATTAGGAGAATACTGCAAAGCATGACTGCTGCTCATGAACAGCTTAGTACTGCTGCAAGAACACACCAGATGCTCTCCACTTGGTTCCTCTCATTCACATTATTTTCATGTAGAAGAAGTGTCTAAATATTTACCAGCACAGACTAACATTTATACAGCACAACGTATAAATAAATTGGCTTAATAACTCAAACCCATGATATAAAAAATTAAGGCAGGAATTAGAAAATGTACTATGGAGGTGAATCACAAGGGAAGAAGGAATGACTGTCTGCTGAACACCTCCATTGTGTTCACCAGTGCGGGGCTCTGGGAGAAAAGAGGGTCGTTTTTACCCTCTATTCTCTCCTATTTAAGACAAAGGTTCTTTTAAAAGTGAATTATAAAGCATTTAAGACAGGATGAGAAAGGCAGAGAAGGTGAAAGTTAAAGGATAGTGGTCTCCTGTTTGCCATTCCCTCTCGAAGGATGTCACAGTGATCCACAACCTCTTCCACTCCCATTCCCTGCAGCTCCCTTTGCTGAAACGCAGAGCGATCGCTTTGCTGGGCACCAACTCTGCAGCTCTTTCTCCACGTGCCGTCTGATCCCAGTGGAAAACCCTCTGCACCTCTCCAACTGGCACTTTTGATTCCTCCTTCTCCCCTTTCCCATATTTCCTTCTCTTTAAAACAACACGGGTGTAATTCTTCTCCACGTTGACGTGATCTATCACCTCTTCCCCACCAGCCGCCTCTCCCAACTCCCATTTTTCTTCCTCACTCTGCAGCATTCACATTACTTCTTTAGGGCTTCATCCTCCACACTGATTACTCATCCTCCAACTCCTCAGCTGTACGTTCACTGGCATCAAATCTGAATTCCATCTGTGAGTCCTGCTTCAAATTTCCGAACTCATTAACAGGGCTGTCACTTGAGATGGTCTTCACCCCATCACCCTCTCTGCAATCTTGAATTCCCCCTCTTAAACTATCACCTGGTCTTCTTTTTCTCCTGCTCAGCATTTCTCTTTCCTGACCCTCCAACCAGCCTTTTTGCCAGTTCCAGCCCCTCATCCCCAAATCCTGATCTTATCTTACCCCTGCCTTTTCTAAAATGAAAAATTTCTTCATTCTCTTTGGGCCTCATTCTTGTCTACTCTCACTTTTCTCATCTTTCCCCATCATAACACGTGAATTCCTTCCCACTGTGTTCCAGAACTGGTTCACCTTGGTTTTCCCAGTTCCTAAAGCCAAGACACTTCTCTGGCAGAAACAACCCAACAGGTTGATATTCTCTGCTCTGTTTTCTCTTTCTCTTGCTTTTCTACACTCAACTATTATTTTCCCAGCTTTCTCCTACAACTCCAGCCTCTTCTCTCCTCTTTCTGAAAACTTTGCCTTCTGCTTCTTCTATTTCTGCAAAAGTTGTCATTAATAAATGGACAAAACAGGACATGGCATTACTCTTCCCATAACAAGCAAGGGACCCCACTGGCCTGTAGAAACTGAAGGCAGTTCAGCATCACATGAAGTGAGACCTTTTAAATAGACTCCTGCAATGAAACAGGAGCAACTCCAGGTCCAAGAGCAGAAAAGCCTCAGCCGTTTATCAGGAACAAGCAGCAAAGAAGAATAACCACTAAGTGCTTTCTATCACTAAGGCAGTGATTCTGCCTTAAATAATTCCTCCCTCTTCAGCTTTACATCTTGCAAATACCTGAGATTACTGTCTCTTCTCTTCTGGATCTTACCCAGGCTTAGCTCTTTAAATCTTTTAGTCAGTATTGCTATTCTTCCACCACAAATTCTCCCCAGCCTAATGCTACTCCAGCAATGACAAGCCCCTAAAGAACCCACAATTACAGCTCCAACTTCCTAAGATATGGAGAAAGGGACTCGGGTTTTGCCATCCCAAGGAATTCTATGGAAACACAGTGACTGTGATGCCCACTCTCCGTCCCCTTCAGCATTATAAGGAAATAATCCAGGAGCAACAGAGTCTGGGGCAGGAATTCTGAGCTCTCTTTCAGCTCTGTCACAGAATCACAGACTGAGACGGGGTTAGAAGGGACCTCTGGAGATGATCTCCTCCAACCCCCTGCCAGAGCAGGTCCTACAGGACTTGTCACTGAA
Source organism: Scolopax mira (assembly GCA_004320125.1). Taxonomy (NCBI): domain Eukaryota; kingdom Metazoa; phylum Chordata; class Aves; order Charadriiformes; family Scolopacidae; genus Scolopax; species Scolopax mira. Next base: position 7,093 of record BJBW01010253.1, read on the forward strand.
TTCCACTGAATTTTTTAGAGTTGGAAGGGACCATAGAGATCATCCAGTCCAACTCCCCTGCTGAAGCAGGATTGCCCAGAGCCAGAGCCTGTCACTCAGGAGCATCCAGGGGGGGCTTGAAAATCTCCAAAGAAGGGGACTCCATGACCTNNGTGGAACCTCCTGTGTTCCAACTTGTGCCCGTTGCCCCTTGTCCTCTCACTGGCAACCACTGAAAAGAGTTTGGCTTCCTTCTCCTTAACCCACCCTTTAGATACTTATAGGCATTAATAAGGTCTCCCCTCAGCCTTCTCTTCTCCAAGACTCAAGTCGTTCAGCCTTTCCTCCTAAGAGAGATGCTCCAGGCCCCTCATGCTCTTTGTAGCCCTCTGCTGTACCCTCTCCAGCAGTTCCCTGCCCTTCTTGAACTGGGGAGCCCAAAACTGGATCCAGTGCTCCAGATGAGGCTTGGCACAGCAGAGGGGGAGGCCCCATCTGAGGGTCAACTTCACCTCTAAGTTTCGTGCACATCACTTTGCACCCTGGATTTTGTCACACCAACAACATACTTGCTGAGAACTACGACATGATGTCTATGAAAGCTCAAGGAATTCTGCCCAAAAACCCCTTAGAAAAATTACCTACCACAGTTGTCAGAAGATCCTTCGTGTACCGTACGGCTGCGGCTTCGATTGCTTCCTTCTGGCCGTGCCTGTTTGCAGCACATGGAGATAAACCAATCGCCCCTGCCTGCACTTCTAGTCAATATATTCCATTGTGTAGACAGCTTTTTAGTGCCAGAAAGCACCCAGTCTGACCTTGCACAGAAATGTACCTGTGATTCCTCTATCACGACTGCAATCTCTGCACTACTGTAAAAAGACAACCAATTTAGACTTAAAAAAATATAAAATAATGAAAGAAGATCTACCACGCTATCAGATAGCGGTTAATTCCCTGCACTGTTTACCATTTGCTCTTTTCTCATTTCAATTGATGTAGAAATAATTTTATATTTTCTTCCACATCATTGATAAAGATATTGAATAGCACCGAGCCAAGAACAGAGATGCTATATAATACACCTATACACTCTACTTTGCAATTAATTACCTTCGAGATAGCATGCTTTTAACTTTGAATCATGTATTATTCTAAATCCAAGGAAAGAAAACCACCTTGGAAAAAAAGTAAGAGCCCTAGTTAATATCGGAAGAGCTATATTCCACAGAGACCCGAGTGACTCAGTCTTTCATGAGGCAAGGATATAATTTTCTGGATGAAGTAGTTCAACAAATCTTTCTCACCCTCCACCTTCAAAAATGAATTTTAAATTGTTTGTCCTTAAGAAACAACTCTGGCCTGGATCATAACTAATAGCCGAGCTGAGAAAGAGAAGCAGCATTAGCTGAAAAAGCTGGAACACACTAGAAACTCCCAGTAATTTTAAAGCATACTCACCACAAACTGGTCCATGTCCCTCTCAAGGCCCATGTTTGGGAGATCAGGCATCATGTGGGCCACCACTTTAAAGCCAGCATCCTTGGCTAAGTGAAAGGACTCGCAGACAGCCTTCACGGTGTGACCTCTGGGAAGGGAGAAGACAACATCTTTTTATATGTTTAATTGAGATTATTCTCTAGAAAGCGAGAAGGGTTGAGTATTATTATCAGTTTATCACCACTCAAGTCTTGGAACAGGGCTGCTAATAAAGTAAATTGCACTTGGGACTAAAAGTAGGCCAGTTTGCTACTTCTATAGCAGGTGAATCCCACCAAGGCTGTAGCTATTCAATCACAGCCTGAGAAACTTTGGAAGTTGAACTTTGGATGCTGAAGTTCAATTTGTAAAGCAATGCCACAAGTTGATGCCACAGCACAAGCCCAGGACACACTGCATTGAAAACTGTGTGTGATCAAAATGAAGCATAATTAGAAACAAAAGCAACAAGAGAGCAAAAGGAGAAAAAGGATGAGACCAGCTTCCTAGTAAACCCTCCTGCAACATGGTTGCCAAACTCTTGAGTACTCCCTTTAGAGAAACACAAACTCCTCTTGATTTCTGAGAGATGTCAAGCCTCTGAAACAGAGGCTGGACTGGCACTCATGAAGGATTTCATGTTCTTCTCCACCAACATCCAACCAAACTGAGTCTTGCTCTGCAGGAGCTCAGTGAGAGTGAGAGCACGAACGATTGCAGGAACAAAGACTGAATCTCACACAACTCATTGGCCTCAAGCAAACTCCTCTCTCCTTCCATGTCCAAGGTTCAGGACCTGCCTTCTGCTTCCACAACAGCCATTTCTATCACTGCAAACAGCTACCAGTAGGTCCCCATCACATATGACCAGTCTTCCCACAAAGTCCTTGCTTTTGTTCTTCCCCAGCTGGGAGGGTTCTTCCACTACTGGTTTTCTTCCATCCTCTCAGCATCTGATGTGGGGATTCCCTCTTGAATCCCCGTTTTCTTCCCATGAGACTTTCACACCAGTTCACCCCGTCTTTTTGGAATTCCTTGCCAATAGATTAGCTCAGCAGGTGACTCTTCTTCTCCTTGACAGTCCTTTGGATGAAAAATGAACACCATCTGGGCATCTTTACAAATGCACACCTTCTGTCGAGACCTAACATTAACCAAACCAAGCAGCCACTTCCCATGTTTTAAGGGCCCCTTCCTTCCTCTACTGGAAGATTCTGCCTCTTTTTAGAGGCAGAACCCCTGCATGTAGTTTTATGACTACAGTTTTATTTATGGTTTTTTTTCAGAACTATTACGGTGTTTTTCTAAGACTGTTCAAGGACAGTATTACTCAAGACCTTGAGTGGCCTGAGGGGAGTAAATGGAGACTTGCTTCATAAATAAAAATTATTTTCTTATTAGAAATGGAATTTGAGCTGCATCAATAACTTGATTATTTGATGCCTAGATCTGTTCTTGAATATTTTTCTGCCTCACAGCCACCAAAAGCACTCAAAAACCTCACTAATGACTTATGGAACATAATAGAAAGTAATTTCCAAACAGTTAGGCTAATTGGTTGTAATCTGACATTTTGCTACAAGCAAAATATTAAAAGTTTAAAGCCAAAACATCCCCCACAAAATACGAGAAGAACAGAAGCAAAATGAGGTCATTTCAAAAGAGAAACTTGAATTATCTTTCTCTGAAAGTGTATTTCAATTCATTGTTCTAAAAACTTGGAGGGAGATATCTGAGGGAAGAGCCTGCTCTGGGACAGCCCGGAGCAAAGCCTTTTAGGAATTCTCCAAGCGCCAAAACCCTTCACAAATCTAATTCTATACAGAATTAGCGTCTCAGTGAGATCACGTCAGGAATCTACCACTTCATTCTTCTTCTGCTTCATTGTCAGGAAAGCAAGGGCTCATCAGCAAGTGGCCAAGGCAAAAGTGACACACGGCTTTGAATGATTTACAGTACTGGTTCTGATGGTACTGTGACAGGCAACACTGGGAGAAAACCAAAGATGACTGACATGATAGCTACGTGGCCTTTTACAGTTCCACCTCAGGATGGCACACCTTTAAAAGACCTGAGGTGAAAAAAAAGTATTTTGAAAGCTGGAGAGAAATTAATAGTTAAATTTACAATCTGTGTCGGAATTAATCGTTAATGAACACATCTGGTCTAAGAGTGAGATTTAGCTACAATCCTTAGAAGGGATCTTTTCCTTTGGAAAGGTCTGACATCTAGAGGAGAAAAGTACCACCTATAAATCTTAGCTCTTCACTCTTGGACTACTCAATAAACAGCTTTTCCTACCTCCTGAGACCTGGAACCTGACCATTTCATAGCAGCGACATCGTGTACTTCCCTGCACCAGCAACACGACAGCTAAACCCGCAGCAGGAAACTCATTTGGGATTCTTTAAGCTTCTAAAAGAAAATGTCCAACATTTTCAGTTTTGCACTACTGCCTTTAAGGTAGGTATTAACAAAAATGTGCTTTGCTTATTGAACCATAATCTCTCTGTCATTACGTGTGATTATGTTATTAAACATCTTTGGTAGGTGACTGGAATATGCAATAAGGATGAAGGCAAGTTGTACGAGTGTCAGAAGTGAAAAAAAAAACAAGGAAAAAACCAAACCAAACAAGCACTTCTTTCAAAACCTGAACAGAATTATAAGATTTATAGTAATAAAAAAAGAGAGACTGTTTATTTCATTCCTTCCAGGCAAGTCAACCAAGGTACCATGCACTCTCCTACGTAGGACAACTGTTCTTTCAGCCACGGGTCCAATATCAGAAGGAATAAATCACAGGCCTTTTGGGAATATATATTTTGCAATCCCTAGAGATACCGTATGCCCAGAATCTCTGTGGCCAATCCATCAACAGGCATTGTTTCTGGCTTACACCTCACCCTCTGTACGTGCCAATGTCATCTCTCCCCTCTGATACTCAGCAGAAAAAGGAGTCTGGGGTAGAGAACACCTCCCTTGCTGGTGACGTGCCTCCAGCAGATTACACTGCATTGTATCTAACTCAAGGTAGGACAAGAACTTTGAGATCTGTCTGGGCACACGTTCTACTTCACAAAACTGAGTTTATTTATGAAGCAATAAAAAAAAAAAAAGAAAAGAAAAAAGAAGAGATAAGAGAACAGGAAAAGAATATGATTTTAAATTAAAACATCACAAATAACCCTATTTTCTCAAGTCATCGTCTACACAATATCGCAAAGAAATCTATGAAGCCACCACAGTTTATTGTTTATTAGTTTTTCTTAACAGCAATATGGCCACACAAGCAAGGAAATGAGCTAAATATCTCAACGTTCAATGATAAATGGGTGTTCAAGTGAACAGGTCAAGAGACTCTGCACAAGAGTATTCCAGAAAGCCACGGTCATCTTCACCATGAGGCTTTCTTTCTTCTCACCTGTTGGTGTCCCTGGCCACGTCCTCGTAGACGCTCTGCACCCCGATCTCCAGCCTCGTACAGCCATAGGACAACATGTCACTTAAATGCCGCTTCAGGCAGTAATCGGGCCTGGTCTCTATCGTTATCCCAACACATTTTGTCAGGCTTCGTTCCGAATACCTGCAAAAAAAAAATAAAAAAAAATATCCATCCTCTATTAGAATTGTGAAGTCGTCACAAGTGACTTCAGAAGAGCTTCCAACACCTTCCAGGTGAGAGTTTCCACGTCACTACCAGAATTAAAATCCAGGTTAAAAAACCTCAAAAATCCCAGCAGCAAGGGAACCCTCAACCTTATTGGAATGCACAGGTGAAAAGGTACACAAATACACAGACTTTGCTTTGTATAAAAGAGAACTGGACCGTGACAGCCTCCCAGGGCTTTTTTAATGCTACTTGTTAGGAAGATGCCCCCAGAGCAAACGGAGCCTTCAGTTCCCAGCATCTGGGAACAAAACCTGGGCAAAAGGGAAAGCTAGAGCAGGCAATGAGAGACATACTCGGTTTTGGGGACAAACCAAAAGGAGAGTTTGCTGTAGTTGGTACGTTTTCATTGGACTCCCACAGCGGACAGAGACATCGTGGGGACTGGGAGAAGATCCAGCTGCGTTCTCACAAGAAAACATACAAGACTGTCTATGAAAAATTCCATAAATCACATCCCTTTGTGAGCAAGTGGCAGGCTTTCAACTTCATTCAAATCTCACGCTGAAACAAAATTCATTGTTAACCTTTTTCCCCCTCCTCTCTCATTCATCACTGGATGTCTAACAGAGACTAATTATTCCAGCTCGTAGAAAAATCCTCTACTAATGACAAATGGTAAGTTACTGACCTACGAGGGAGTAAAACAAGAGAAAAAAAAGGAATCAAAGCTGCCTTAAACCAAAGTTCACAAAAGGAAACCATCAATCAACATAATCTCCACCACCACCAGCAAGGATAATATTCCTTTCCATTCAGGAATTATTTTACTTGACCATCTTTCCTGCAGAATAGGGAGGTTGTATAACTGAGGGCTGCAGGAGAAAAGATTTACAGCCGGAAAAAGGAAACTTCTTCTTTTGAAACCATTTGAAACTGCAGAGATAATCTGGATAACTCCCAAACTGGGACGTAAGCAGGATCAACAGCCACAGTTTGAGAGGTGTATCGTTCTCTTTAATGGTCCCAGGTGATGAAGATCTCAGTATTAATATTAAATGTTGCTGAAAAGAGGACACCTTGGGTAAGAGAGAGATGTTATGCTGATACCTGGAAGAATATTGCACACCGAAATCATAAGGATGACTAACTTCAGCTCTTTATTAGGTGTTCTATAAAGATTCATCATCCAGTTTCCAGCTCTGGATAGCTGGAAGCTTCTGAATCAAAATAAAGCTCCAGAGCCTACCTTAGACCATGACTGAGGCCAATTTGACCCCAAAAAACCCCAAAACCCCACCATCCTCAAATTCCTTCTCCCCCTAAAAACAGAAAAAAACCAAGTAGGTTCAGACTCATGAATAAAAATATTGACTCCCTTCAAACTGTTAAAGCCTGACATACATAAAGACCAAGATATTTGGGGGTTAGACTGGAGTGGCTGCCAAAATAAGCATCTAAAAAAAAACCCAACAAAAATAACAAAACCCAAACAACAAAAAACCCCACGAAAAACATTTCAGAGTTTGTGGCTCACTAATCTGACAGATTAACAGAACAATTGTTTCTCTCTTCAGGGAAAGCGTTGCCAATGTGTGATTCATTAACATCAGACTGACAAAGGCTTGTTTTTAAATATGTGATTTGCAACAATTAAAGAGAGAAATTTTAGCTGAGGGCAGGGGAGGGAGGGAAATCACCAGAAAACTCACCCATCAGGCCAGAGGGTGCACGCTCATGTTCATCACCTGCAATCAGGCTAGAAATACTGAGAGGAGGTAAAAGTAATTGTATCTCTTCCCCTCTCCCCCCCTCCAAGAAAATTTATGGCTACAATATAAAATGCTAAATATAATGAACACCGAGACCCTAAACTATAACAACCACTAAGGGCACCAAGAGGATTTCGGTATGGTCTAACAGCTGGGAAAATTGTCTGGCCCAACTCTGAAAAGTCACGAGTCTTTTCAAACCACCACCTTGGTACGAGACAGACCTTGTCAACAATTTTTTAAGACAAGAGGAAACGGCCTCAAGTTGCACCAGGGGAGGTTTAGATTGAATATTAGGAAGAATTTCTTCCCTGAAAGGGTTGTGAAGCCCTGGCAGAGGCTGCCCAGGGCAATGGTGGAGTCGCCATCCGTGGAGGGATTTAAAAGCTGGGCAGATGTGGTGCTGAGGGACATGAGTTAGTGGTAGGTTTGTCATCTAAATCTCCCCTCTTTCAGTTTAAAAAGATTAATTCTTGTCCTATGGCTCCCCTTCCTGATCAAGGGTCCCTCCCATCTCTCCTCTCCTTCTCACCCTCTTGAAGACAGATGCGACATTTCCAGCCACCTTTCAGTTGTCATGATCTTTTCAAGGTGAGATGGAGCTGCCTCACCCACCCCTTTCCACAGATCTCCACATGTCCAAATTTACCAATGGTGCCCAATGCAATCCTCTGCCATGGGTACTACCTCTCACCACCTAGCAAGAGCAGATCTTGTAAATAAAGACCAAGGCAAAGAAACAATGCTTGCCTCAGACTTCTCCTGTGTCCTTCATCACAGAGCTGCCTGCCTCAGCCACTAGAACCAAATTTCCTTTGGTCTTTTGCTGACAACGTATCTATGGAAATCCTTCTTGTCCGACAGCCCTTTGAGTTTCAACTCCAATTAAGATTTTATCTGTCTGCCTGTATCCCTCCTGGCTTTCCCATATTTCCTTTCACCTTCTGTACACACTCCTTTTGTCATGTTTGAGCTCCATCAGGACCTCCCTGTTGAACAAAGCTGGTGACCTGTGGTGCCTGCACGGTTTCCTGCACGGTTTCCTGCACGGTCTTTGTGATTTGAGGAGGTTGTGCTGGAAGATCAGCTAAACCCACCTAGGCTTAGTCACCCTTCAGGGCATCCTCCCATGGAAACCTGCCTTTTGATTCCCTTGAAAGGTTCAAATCTGTTGTCCTGAATTCTGACATCTTTATTTTATTATTCGCATCCTTTGGAACCTTAAGCTCTAAAATCTTGAGTCACTGGAGCCAAGACCATGTCCTTCCTTCAACAGCTCTTTGGAAGTAGTAGACCCAGGAAAGCACCTCTCCGAGGCAGCAGATGACCCAACTATTTCAAAATATTGTCCTAATGCACTCCAGAAGTCTCCTAAATTAGCTGTGTTCCACCACGTTGTCCTTCTGGCAGGTATCAGACTAGATTCAAAGATTCAAGGAGTTCTGTATAATTTTCATTAGGTGCATCTATTTACAGTCCTTACCTCATTTTCATACCTTTTCTTAGCACTATCTCTACTTTTTAAGCATTCTTCTTCTTGCCTTTGATACCAAAAACAGCCACAGAACTTTGCAGACACACGAGTAATATATCCAGATGGAATATGATTTGCCTATTCCTATCCAATTTTCCACTATTTATACAGTCAAGGGTAATTTGGCTGCTGAATCATACAGAAAGCTCATGATAATGCGACTTAACTCCTAAATATTTTCTAGATATTTCGCTGCTTCTCAGAATAGAACCCTGCACCATTCCTAGAAAAACAGCTTTACATTTTTCCCCATAATAAAGTACACAGCTTGCTGGTATACAACTTACTATGGAATATAGATTTATCCCTTATTTGCTCATCTCCAGTATTGATAGCTTCTGCCAACCCTTAGAAATTACTATTTTAACACACAAGTATTAAATACAAGGCCCAGAGGCAAAACCAGCAGAATCCTATTAGAAATCATTCAGGTCAATGACAATAATTTTCTGCTGTGCCCGTTTTGAAAACTAATGTAATGAGTGACATGTTGCTCCAGCTTCTTTTTAAATGTCACAATATCTCACTGTAGCAAGTCAATTCTCTTCCAGAAGTTTATGCATATTACGCTTTGTTTCTCCAAAAAAACCCAACCCTGTAAGTTCACTGACAGGATACATTGACTGATCATGATAACGGAGATGATGGATTTGTTGGTTTTAATGTTTAAAACTAACAGAAATCTATCCACATATCCTGCAGGAATGGCATGCAAGCCAAGGCAGATATGGAGTGGGAACAGTCTATCCAACCAGGCAGAGCCTGAAAAGCAGATATCTAGAGCTCCAAAGAGAGTGACTCAGGAGTCACAAGAGGTTAAGATGACCTTGTTGATGATCGAGACAAGCAAAATTATTACTAACTAAAGACCAAAAGAAGGAAAATTGAGAAAGCCCTGATGAAGCCAAGTTGAAAACTTTACCCATGACGGTCTCATAGATACAAGTTCACCCGATTTTCAGGTTCATTCTGAAATTAATACTTGTGCATTTCATAGAATCATAGAGTCATAGAATTGTTTTGGTTGGAAGAGATCTTTCAGATCTTTACGTCCAACCATTAACCTCACATGTCAATACCACCACTAACCCTTGTCCTTCAGCACAACATCTGCCCAGCTTTGAAATCCCTCCAGGGATGGGGACTCCACCACTGCCCTGGGCAGCCTCTGCCAAGGTTTCACAACCCTTTCAGGGAAGAAATTCTTCCTAATATTCAATCTAAACCTCCCCTGGTGACACTTGAGGCCGTTTCCTCTTGTCCCATGGTCTCCTCCTTGGGAGAAGAGACCGACCCCCCCTGGCTACACCCTCCTTTCAGGGAGTTGGAGAGAGCGAGAAGGTCTCCCCTCAGCCTCCAGGCTGAACACCCCCAGCTCCCTCAGCCTCTCCTCACAAAACCAGTGCTCCAGACCCTTCACCAGCTCCGCTGCCCTTCTCTGGACACACTCCAGCCCCTCAAGGTCTTTCTTGTTGTGAGGGGCCCAAAACTGGACACATCACTTGAGGTGGGGCCTCACTAGTGCCCAGTCCAGAGGGAACCACTACTGCCCCAGTCCTGCTAGCCACGCTATTGCTGATACAGTCCAGGATGCTGGTGGCCTTCTTGGCCACCTGGGCACACTGCTGGCTCATTTTCAGCGAGCTGTTGGCCAACATCCCCCAATACCCCATTTCTTCTGGAACCTGAGAGTGAAGACGGATTTTATGTTCTCAAGCAGCAACAAACATCTTAACAGAATTTCTCCTCCTTCCCTGGAATAGTTTTATTTGTAATTTGCAATACAGCAGTGCTGAGAAACACATCATCAAAAGAATAATCAGAAATCAAGACAAGTGTATAACATAAGATGACAGGGGGGCAATTTTAATAACAGACTGACCGCAGAGGTAAATTATGCAAATAAAGATGATGTTAAGGCATGCGAATGAAAGAACTGAGATCTAGAGAAACCTTAAGACTTGTGCAGACATAGCTATTGTATTCAGTTCTTTTCAGTATGATTACAGAACTGTCTGACATAGGAGGACATAAAAGAGAGATTACTAATTTTAATCTTTAGAAAATAGTTGACTGACTTTTCAGAGAAAGCTAGTACATTAAGTAGACCTTCAAATCAGAGGCTGCCTCTATAATGAACTTGTTTTTTTCCCCGATCAAAAAGGCACCTACCTCTCCAGCAGACACAACAGTTTGACACAGGGTCTCAGACGCTTTTTCATTTCAAGAAAGAACAGAGAGCCAAGCTTTGGCATAAAACAACTCCTTTAACAAAGCTTCTACTCGCTCTCGTACTTTGCTCTACAGACAAAAGCCTCACCAGCTCAGAGACCTGAACGTCAAAGTCTCGATTATTTACAATCCATCCTACAGGAGCTTCCAAACTCCCTGCTTGGGGTGAGAGTGGCAGGATGCCAGTCACCACAGAAAGTCCTGCTTCATCCCAACCAGCTCAGAAAATATAAAATATAAGAATAAAGCAGGTGAGTTAACACAGTGCATACACTGCACATTAATCACATACCTTTAAACCATGTATCTGTTTGAAATGTTTCAGAGAAGGAGAGTTCATAAAAAGGAGGCAAACAAAAAGGCAAAAAGAGCAGAAAAAAGTACAAGCAGCAGCACAAACAGTTCAAAGGTAGCACAAAGAAAACCAATTACCAAAAGCAAGAAGCATTCAGGTGCACCCACCTATATGGGAAAGGATCTATATGGGAAGGATCTAGAACAACTCAACCCAAAAGTCACCAGAAACTTGCCTGCAGGACATTCCATCATTCCTTCAAAAGCCAAAGAAAACCTTCTGGATGGTGAAGATGGATGGGAATTATGAAGATGCTCATATTACTCGATCACCATCGTTGCCAATGGATTATCCAACAGCAGCAATTTCCACAAGATGCTGTGCTCCATAGTCATAGACATTGCAATGAGTGGTCACAGCTTAGCTGGGAAGGGGAGGGCACTGCTGCTCATCTACCTCATCTATCCCCAAAAACCTCAGTTGCAAACCTGCCTTAGAAGAGGTGCTTGGAACCTTGTGCAAAGAGAGAAGTGTTGGAGGCCTGGGTGGGAAAATGAAGATTTGTCATCACTGGCCAAAAGATTCCATAACAGAAAGTTCCTGGCCTTAACTTTGTCAACAACGGTGGTTGTGAACATCCAGAATCTCAAACAACTCTAATATCTTCAAAAAAAAGCAAACACCCTTCTTGTTGCCTTTAACTACAACAGCATGGGTCTAGGTGTAACAGAGGTGTTCAAAACAACGTTTCTATACATGTGGAATTAAGACAAAGTGACACCACTGGTTTCTGAAGGGGAAACTGCTGATAAAATACACAGAACCTGACAAACCACATCCTCACTTTCACTTAAATGACCTCCTTTGCCTTGATCTCTAATAGCTTTGCTTTATCACAAGGCCAATCTCCGAAACACAGCTAGCAAAAATTAATTCAATATCTACAATTTCCTGCCAGTAAACAGAACAGGTGGCATCTTACTCATCCGACATGTTTCCAAAGTTGCATGTGTGATGATTGCCCAGAGCAGATATTTCTGAAAGCTCAAATGCCAGTTATTTGGCTTTATAGTGCTCCTTTTTTTATTACAACATTTCAGCGTTTTCTTTATCACCACTGCCAGGAGTACGAGCGACAGCTTCGGTTTCTCAGCAGCATCAGTTTCCCAAGGTTCAATCTTCAACCACTGACAAACTTAAGAGTTGCTTAAAGTACAGTCATTTCTTGACTAAAACGTAACTTTCCAATTTTGATGAAGTAACAGTATTCATACCTCCTGAAAGATAAGCGAGAATTCATCTTTTCTGGGGGCGAAATGCCACTAAACGATGTCATAGGTAATTATGCTCCTTCCTGCTGTGGCGCTTGGCATTAGAAATCCAGGACAGGATCTGTGTTTGAAACAGTACCCATCCTGAAGCAAAAAAAAAAACCCACAAAAAAACCCCCTAGAACTTCCCCTTTTTCTCTCTTTCTTAATTTGTTTACCGAGTTGTAACATCTGAAAATCCTCCGAAGAAAAAGCACAGCACGAGCAGAAGCGGCAGAGTTCCGTTACCACGCTTCAGGCCTCATCAAAGTAAGGCTATTTCCATGGACTAATTAAACGCCTGGCTGTAACGACGAGAAGGTAATGATGTTGGCTATAAAGGGAAAGGGGGCGGGGGGTTGTTTGGTTTATTTTTGTATCTTTCACAGATTTCATAGAGCGACGTCAGAGGAGCTCTGGGCAGTGGTGCTGGAGGGCCCCTGCCATTCCCGACAGCCAGGACAGAGCTGCTCTGCTCTGACCACGCTAAGCTAATAAATTCACAATTAATCCCAAAGCCATAATCACCACCTACCCTCAGAGGACATCTGAGCAGGCCCTGAAAGGTTTGTCTTAGCTCACGAGGCAAAAAAAACCCCCAAAGGACACTGAATAGAAAAACCCCGACAGGACCTTCTGACACGGCAGCCTTATTTTCTATTTCATCCATCAAATTCAAGGCAAGAACAATACAGAAAATGGGGTTTTTTAGCAGTAAACTATTAGCAAGCCGCAATCAAACCCACCAGGATGAATAAGCATATGTCAGAGTGAAATATTTCAAACAAGAAAAACGCGTATCTGTGGCTCTAACAGGAGCTATGCTGCAACCTCTTTTTTACCTATCTGTCAAAACTAAAGGTTTAAGGGAAAAAGGCTAAAATAAGGCTAATATGGAGTGTGCTTATCTCCTCCTCCCTTATGGTAGCTCTCTGCCTTTCTCCAAGCTGTCTGTTCTGGTTTGAGGTAGAACAGAACCAGCTTGTTGTTTAATATTTTACTTCTTACCAGGGAGCAGCACCAAATTACACTCTTGGAGACCAAAGTCTTCTCGTTTCTCCCAGAAGAGAAGCAGCGACAGGAGCTCCCTGGCACCCAGGCTTAGGGTGAGTCTCTGAACCATCTTCAGATGGCAACTGGAGGGCCAGTAACAAACTGATCTGGTCTGGAGATGGAACCAGGGACCTGGCACACTCCAGAAAGACACCAACAGCGCCCGGGGCAAGCCCAAAGGTCTATTTAGCCCAGGATCCCACCACCCACGGCTGCTGCAGATGGTTAGATCAGAGCAGCAGAAGCAGGACGAGTCCTGTGGTATTCTCCTTGAATATTCTCACAGTTCATAGAATGGTTTGGGTTGGAAGGGACCTTTAAAGGCC
>BJBW01010261.1:0-59363 GCA_004320125.1 Scolopax mira
CAAAGGCCTGCAGTGACAGAATGAGGGGCAATGGGTTTAAACTGGAGAAGAGCAGATTTAGATTGGAGATTAGGAAGAAGTTCTTTCCAATGAGGGTGGTGGAGCACTGGGACAGGTTGCCCAGGGAGGTGGTTGAGGCCCCTTCCCTGGAGACATTCAAGGTGAGGCTCAACGAGGCCCTGGGCAACCTAGTTGGGGGTGTTCCTGTGACTGCGGGGGGGTTAGACAAGATGACCTTTGGAGGTCCCTTCCAGCCCAGAAGATCCTAAGATCCTAAGATCCTAAGATCCTAAGATCCTAAGATCCTAAGATCCTAAGATCCTAAGATCCTAAGATCCTAAGATCCACAGAGCAAAGCGACTCCCAGCCTGCAGCAGAGTAACCAGGGCTGGCCAGTGGGCAAAAGCCAGGGCAGGGATGGAAGGAAACCAAACAAAAAACACCCCTTATGGCACTGCCACTAATAAAAAGCATTACCAGAGAAAGCACAATCCAGGAACCAACTACACAGCTGTTTCCAGCTGAGGTAAAGTTCAAACAAGGAGAACCAGGGGGACCCCTATGAAACAAGATGGTAACATACAGAAATTCATCTTCTCTTACGCCTCCCTTGTCAGGCTTGCTTTCTCTGTCTTTTCTATTCCTGCCTATTTTCCCCAGAAAGAGTATAGTGAAGTTGACAAGCTGGCATTCAAAACTAAAACCAGAGCAACAAGAGAAATAATGAAAATTAGATCAATTTCCATCAGCAGTGGGGAGCACCACACATCACAAGAACTGCCACAAACCATTTTTTCTTAGGATGGTTAAGAACCATTTTAAAAGCCTGAGCTTTAACATGACGCGATGTCACATTTCTGACATCTAGTCTATGAAAAAAAAGTTCCCTCTTACTGAAGAACAAGTCTGTGTTTGTCAAGCTCTACAGCGCGTGCGGGTTGGTGCTCTTAAAATGAGCACTCCATATTGTTAGCCGACAGGAACAGAAGTTCCCATTTCCTAATAGCTTCCTGGATATTTTACAATTGCTTCCCCTCAGGAAGTTTATTCAGTCTTTGCAGCTCCAACACCAACAATTCTTGTTGGGAGGTAGGTTGTCCAAGAATACTAAAAGCATGTTCCTAAAACACAGACCTGTTTCTGGCTCGCTAACAACAGGTTTTTCTTTCAGCCAAACCTCTCCCTGTAAAGCAGGAGAATAAGAAGGAAGTGATGGGGTAATGCCCAGTATTTCAGGGGTTTTAATGCCCAATATTTCAGGGGTCATCCATGAGCAGTGTGGTCTCCAAGCACAAATGGCAAAGGCAGCTGGGGAGCAAGGTTGAAGAAGAGAAGCACTATGTAAAAAATCACCATGAGCATTGCAAGGGTGAAGAAAAGGATTTCTTTCACAATTAGTTTAACCTAATGCTTCTTTGTGCTCCAAAACCTATTTCCCCCCCGTCATCTTCAAGGTAACAAATAATTCCTTCCAAGACAGTAATGTGTCTGCACATGCAACACATCCCTTTTTGTTCCACTTTTACACAATAAAATTTTACCCATAACTGGTCTTCATGTCTAAGGTACTAGTTAGTTACTAAATATCCATCAGACTTATTTTCCATAGAAGTGCTGTTTTTGAAATGAAGTCACCATAACTTCTCAGTCGTGAGTTTGTCAGGTAGTCACCTCTCAGTGCTCGGTCAGACCAAAGGGGGAAAGAAAAAAAAAAAAGGAAAGACAACACACAATCTATTAATTCTGTCACTCTGAAGAACAAAAAAACCCCATGGTTTTATTGTGTCAACCCATCCCCTTACTGTTCTAAAAATAATGATTTTATTCTTATAAACCTCCCCCCCCAAGCCAGACTGACAATTTTCAAGGTGATACTCTGTAAACACACCACCAAATTTTAACTTTTGGGCCATGAAAGCTATTTTACATATATCATCAGGCAATCATACTGCTTAGAAATATTCATTTTTACATGATAGTACATTAGAAAGAAATATTACATAAAATTACTTAATACCAGCATCAAGCTGCTTTTCTAGAGAATTAACTTGAATGCCATACGCACGCAGAAAAGATGTTTGGGTGTTGAGTACTTTGGGTTTTTTTAAACAATAGACCTTAAATGCTTTTGACTTACAAGTTTACCACATTCTGTTCATTTAATATTTATCTGTTGGACTAAAGTCTCTATAGTTGGTGAGCTGAACAGCTTTGATCACAAGGTCCTATGATCTCTGCTTCTCACACACGCTTCTTAATTTACAGACTGGAACAGAAAAACACAGATGCCCTGTTTTTTCTGTTCCTTATTAATATTTTAAGGCTGCATGAAGTATCTACTAAACTTCCACCAAAGTGCCTGTTCCTTGCACTAACATAAAGCCTAATATCTGTCAGAATCCAGACAATCACTTAAACTCTACTTCCAGCACTTACCTACTGACTTCCTCTTCTTCCTCGTATGAATTTCTTTTAAATGTCAGGCTTGTACTCCCAGAATATTTAGTTATGCATTAATATAAATGTTGATTTCAAAGTAGGCAAAACTTTAAATATTTAGCCTTTAAAACAAAAAATCAGCTTTAAATGACACCCTGTGTTTAAGTAATATTTTAGCCACCTTGCCAGAAAATACTCAGATAGGATTAAACAAAATTTACAGGAGTTAATGGGTCAGGAGTTGCTTGAAAATGAGATCTCATATTTTGTAAAATAAAAAAAAAAAGGGAGAACAGTGGTAATTTCTAGTATTTTTTTTCCTAACTTGCTATCAGTAACCAAATCCACGGGGGAAACACATCATAACTAAAACTATTTCAGCAAGTAACTATAAACTATTTTGCCACAGATGTTACCCACATCTGCCCTTTCCTCCGCGTGTCCATCAGTCTGATTAATTCTGCCTCAGGATGAAATCTGCTACTCACTACTGCAGCTTCAAAGCTCCCCAACAGCCCTCACTAGTTAGTGGGCCAAGATCATTCAAGAGTCCCAGCTCTGAGTAATACAAATACAGTAGTTTCAACATCAGCTTTTCACAAAAAAAGCAGTTATTTGTGAACGTGGACACAGACTCTGCTAAAGCAGCACTAGGAAGGATATACATTATTAATACATCCTACTTATGAAATCAGAGAGAGAAGCCAACTTATATCCCTGTTCTCCATTCAAAATAAGTGAGAAATGAGACTTGGCTGGCTAGCAGAACAGAACACACCAAGTACATCTCAGCAAGAAACTGGAGAAATCAGGACACGGGCAACTGGGAAAGGATGAGATTTTTAAGAGAATGCACATGCCAAAGTCCTGTGCCCAGAGCTCTTAATGTTAAATATATTAATGGAAACTACCTAAGTTGCATTCTAGGGCTGAAAGTGGCTAAGTAGGGAGCAGAGGGAGCATTAGTGCCAAGTTTCAGTAATTGATTGTATATGCTTGCACACTGTAGCTTTCCCCTCAAACTACATTTTGCCTGCATATGGTTTCTCTTTCTGCCACTTTGAAAGTGATTTATTCTCTTCAGAAGGGGAATTGGGTCTCGTTTCGATCAAATATTTAGGACCTTTTAGACATTAAAAGCCACAGATTACAAAGAAGGAAGGTCAAAACCAGTAAAGTAAGATAAAAATTGAAAATAAGCCACAAGTATTGAAGTATGGAATGAACAAACAACCAGCAAAACAAGATTCAAAGAACTAAAAGGCTTGTGCATCCTCTTTGCAATGCCTGGCTCCCTTCTGCTCAATCACTCCTGTGCAGATCCCAACCACACGGGAGCTGATGAAAGGGGTCTGAATATAGGGCAGCAAAAGGCTTTTGGATCTGGCTACAGACACTAATTAGATCACTTTCAGTTATTAAAAACAAGAGAAAAGAAAAAAGCTCCAAAAACAAAGGGTTTACCCCTCCAAACATTTTTTTTTTTCCTTTTTTCTTTTCTCTAATTGTCAGTGGCCTTTGGTTTCGAAGCAGCTGGTGGCTGCCCCGGATCTGAAGTTGTCACCAGAACAGGCAAAACACATCAGTGACCACACTAAGCAAGAACCTCCAGCAAAAGACTGAACAACATGCAGCAGCAATACACAGAAACCAGGGAGGGGTCTTTAAATATGTTTTCAAGATATAAAAGAATTCTTTAGTTTTTCTCAGAGAACATTGACTGTTTTGTTCAACTCTGCCAAAAGCCACAAGGCCAAAAAAAAAAAAACAACACACCCTGATTTTTTTTTTCCCCTGAAGTATACAGTACAGCTCAGTTAATACAAGGTTCCTTGTACCAGCTTGTTTATACCTTCTCTTCTGTGAAACAAGCCTTTATGTCTCCATAGTGGAAAAACCCACTGGTTTATATCCTTTTCGAGATGTATGCAGCCAATTAAATTGTAAAGTAATACCTGTTTGAAAGTCTAACTCAAAGAAACGATACATTCCTGGGCTGGGACCGGAGCCAAAGAGGTCACCTTACACCCTGCGGTCACGTGCGAATTTTCAGGTTTGGGAATTTGGTATTTCGATTTCCTTATAAAGTAAAATTGGAGGTTGAAAGGCTGAAATGTTGTGCATTCTGCGCACACAAACTGTCCTCATTTCTCAAGTGATAAAGTTAATATTCCAAGGAACAAGAAAAGACAGTTCAAGAGTTCACTGTGATTTCAAGCCGTTCAGAAAGACTCAGGAAAATGACAACTGCTTGTAGCTCTGCGCAAAATAATTTTTAGTCATGAATAAACTATTTTGTGACCAGCCTATATGCATAAGAATGGCATCATCTGCACAAAACAACAGCGAAACAACACAATTACAATAAAACCCACTTATCAAAGTAACAAGCCAAGTAGATTTATTTCCATATGAAATCTGTTATGAAGAGACTGATGCATTTTATTTTAATTTCCAGTTTTCTTCAACACAAACAGCATGTGTGCTAAGTGCCACTGGAAACAGCTACTGGAGATGAGGGAGGCAGCAGAGGATAGTCCTCACCCAAGTGCTACGGCATTTTGATGTCGACAGGATTCCTCCACATCCACACAGCAGCCAGAATACATAAAGATCTACAGGAAATACACACTACAAAAGGCAGCAAAAAACTGCCAAATAAAACAAGTGCATACAAATGTAAATTGATTAAGAATTGCCAGTGTGACAAAGTTATCATCATGTGTCAGTCTCATCATCAAACCCTCATCATTAATGGGAACCCAGTCGCCAAATAAAGCAGTCCGAGGGCCCACCAGCAGCCACTTCCATCGCTGCATCAGACACCCTGCCATTTGACAACTACACCTGCACTCTGAAACAAAGAGCCCAGCAACATTTGGGAGAACAAGCCAGCAGGAAGGCACAAAAAATTAAATGCAGTGGTGTGACCAGCACACACCACCTCCTCAACTCCCAGCCTCACAGAAGGACACAACGAAGGAAGCAGACCAGCGCCTTTTTAGAGTTGCTTCAGGACAATGATTATATTTTCAATTTAAGTTGTGCTGCACAGCTCTTCAAGCTCTGGCCAGTAAAAGCCATCAACCTCCCAGTACACACTGCATGTGGAGAACCAAGTGCCTTTGAGACAAGAGAGGTTTTGCCACTTGCCAAGTCCTCACAAGGTGAGCTTGGCTGCCCTGCTCTACAGCACCAGACAGGTACACGTTTTAAACCATTTTTAAGTAGGTCTTTGAGCTAAATACTATGCCTTATGTCTCAATTGAGCAACATACATCTTTACTCATGGTACCCTCTATCTCCAACTGATACAAATGGATCCTGAAGTTCTCATGCCATGGAGATTTTCAGATGGATGCTAGGAGTCTAGTAAATTCACCAAAATAAGTACCTGTATATTTTTGTGATATCTGTGTCTGATAGAAACTGTCAAGTGGAATTCCCAGGTTGCATTTTTCTGAATAAGTGAAGTGGACATAATCTCAGTGCTTTCTTTGGAGCTTTCTGAGCAAGGCAGCTAGCTGTGTTGTATTCTCTCAAACCTCTCTGGTTTAACATATTAAAAATCATATTGATTAGCCCATATGCAAAAATTCTTGCAATGACTATATACATCTCATTCCTTTGTCAGGTCCATACCACACCACAAAACTGATATTCATGCAGAAGACACTTCTCTGTTTCTTAAAATAATGTCCTGAGCACCCAGGAAAGCTGAAGACATGTAAGCATTAAGACGCATTTTTGGCACAAAATGAAGTTTCTGTGTATTGTATTGATTAGCTACTCAGTTTTCAGAGAAAGAATTGCCTTAATATTGTCATCATTAACATCCAACAGTAAGATTCATAACACCTTTCAAGCAAAGGAGACATCAAAGGGCTGCACCACTGACTAATGTTTGTACAAACAACATCAAGAATGCACAGCTACATTTCCATGTAACCTGTTCAGACCCCTGTATTTTGCAATGGTCCAGAATAAGATTTCAACTGCTTAACCTCAGACATCAAAGAAAGTAAATTTTTATGTTTCAGCCATGTGTGAAATCAATTGTGTTGACAGAAATATAATTTGAACATATTCACTTCTTAGAGGCTTTTCTGCATTTGTCTTTGGAGTAATGAGATTCACTTCACTTTCACAGTATATGTATTTTTCTTGCCAAGAGGTAAAACTCAGGTTTTCTACTTCTGGATAAGTCTACAGAGTAGCTCCTCACCATGAAAACATTCACAGCACAAGTGTGAATTAAGAACAATGAGCCACACAGACAAACTGCCACAACAGACTGTGAAAGGCTTTGTCTTTGATACCCATCACATCAGAAATAACAGGTTTTCTTAGTCTTTCTTAAATTTATCACCATTAAAAACTGGTATCGTTTTGATTCAACTATTAGCCAAAGCTGGCATCGGAGAGGCACGGCAGGGCAAGACTCACTTCAGGTATAAAGCAATTAATTGTAATCCTGGTCCTTAGTGTCCATAGTTACAGAAAGGTGTCTAATTTCTCGAGCAACTAAAGCTGCATCAATTGAGCCTTCATCCCTCCCAACACCACAAGTGTGTAAATGACTCCTCCTCACACCGGGAAGAGAAATTGGCCATGTCCTTGGGGAGCAGGAGAGCACAGGTGTCTCTGGGGACAGGGGCTTGCCATGGCCAGCTGTGGCTCCAGCCAGCCCCCCCTGCATCCCCCCACTCTCCCGGGCAGCAGGACCCCAGCCCTCTGACAGCCCAGCCCAGGGAAGGCCATCTTCTGGCCTTCACAACACTAGTAATGACTCTACACCACAACCCTTAATGGCTTTTGGTTTGGGGGTTTTTTTTTGTTGGGTTTTTTTTGAGCTTCAGACAAATTAAAACCTCTAAAAATTCTGTGCTACTTTTGCATCAATAAAAAGCCTTACAAACTGGTTACATCCTGCAGGAATGTAAGTGCTCATTAAGCACGGCAGACTTCTGCTCTTGCACCAATATCTACTAGGAAAAAAGAACAAGCAAAATGAGAAAGCAAGAGCTCTCTTCCCATTTCAAATCTTGGTACAGGCACACCCAACTGCTCTATTCTTCTTCTAGTCAACTTCATACCAGAGTGGTCAAGGGTTAAAGTGCTTTTAAAAAAAAAGCATTAAGAAAAGAAAAATTTTTTTTCTACAATGAGGAACAAGAGGAACACTTGAGAAAGGCTCTGAGCACCATGCTAATTGAAAGAAAACAATCCAGAGGAAGGAGGCCCTCACTTCAGTATTCAGGTTGGGATTTTACATTTGCCTACTTAGCCAAGTAAATCTATCTAAATAAAATTATTCAATCACGGTGCAGCTTCCAGGCCACATTAAGGTACTAAGAACCTCATAATTACACTCCTCTTCACAAATTTAGAAATCCTTTCAATGTTTACTTGAAAAGCTAATTGCTAGCAGCTAGAAAGGAGTGTAAATGCTATCCTTCCCAATTCCAGACTGGGGGAGGGAGTATTCTTCTCCCCCTCCTCACCCCAGTTCTCAGGAGCCCTATTCACCTTGCAGCTTTGATATCCACACAGAGCCTCAGGGCTTCACAGCACGGCACAAAGTGCGTGCAACAAGCTCCCTGAGAAACCAAATTATATTTCTCAAACTTTAATTTTATCTAACTTATCTAACTATATGAAATCCTACTTCTGCAAAGCGTGCACACGTTTATGCATTGCGCTGGCATTAAAAAATGCACAAGTTTTATATTTTTAAAACATAGCTAACTCCCTCCGCTTGTAAATCCAGGGAAGGTGTTAAGGGACTCACGTACAAACGCTTGACTTGCCCACAGAACATCCGAAGCTCAGCACGACATCCACAGAAATGGGGGAAACACTAAAAGATCCGTCAAACTCTTTCACCACCACCACCTGATCCATTGAGCGTGTCAGTGCTGTCACCCAGCAAGCATCTGTGGCACCTTCCAGCTCAGCTCACCGCCCCCCTGCCTCCCTCACATCCAGATTGCAGCCAACTGCCCATTGCTCTTCTAGTTGTGTGGTTCTCCCTTCCCTGGATCTACGAGGACATTTACCCACCTCGGGTACCTTCCCACAGACACTTCGGAGCTGGGGGATCCAAATGGAAACCTAGGATTTTCTCAGGGTTGAAAAAGAAAATATCCATCAGCAAACAGATTCACACAGAGGATTTCCGATTAAAATTCAAACAGGGATTTTAACTCCACGATTAATATACAGTTTCCTAATGGTTATTTAAGTTTAGCCTTGTGGATGACGCAAACCAGGTTGTTTCCACATTCCAGAAGTGTATTCTAAAAATCTTACTTTGTCCACCAAAAATTATGAAGCAACTTCAGAAAGGTTTTTAGATGATATTACAAGTGCTCAAAAAGATCTCCAAGTTTCTCAAATATTTACAGTCTTCATTTAAAATGCCTGTCCTATTGCCTAGAGCAGTTTCGATTTGGTGGGATAGTCCCCATCACTAGATTCCTGTTTTCATCAAGTATAATAAGATAAGGAACGATGCCAGATGTCATAAAGTTTTAAACAGACTTCCACAATAAACATTTTTATTGATCATCTTAAAGTGTGAAAGTGCAAAAACGTATGTAAAGAAGAGAAATTAAATCAGGTGCAGTTCTATCTCTACTGAGACAAAAAAATTAGACAGAGATGACAAAGCCACTGAAATTAAACACTTATCACAGAAATATGTTTCTAATTTTACCAAAACATTGTTAAATCCATCTTACACAAAGGGGAGGAGAGAGAGGAGCTAACCTGAAAGAAACACAACCTCCCCCAGAACAGTGGATTAAAGTAAAAACTCTGGCATCAAAGTGTATGATAAATAATTAACATGTAACACCTTTGTGATAAATTACTGAACTTAAGCTTTCTGGTAAGCTAAATGATTAGTAAATGCAAAGTTCTCCGGTTGCTTTTTCTCCCTGCATCAAATGCCTCCTCAGGAAAGGAACACTCCAAGACTACATTGATCAGTTATTTTTGCCAAATATTTGTATGATTTTAATTTGGTTTTGAGTCACATATATGCTGATTGGTATACCAAACGCTGGTCGGTTACAATTACAAAAAATTAGAGGTGGGGTTTTTTTTTAAAAGGTGATTTTTTTTGCCCAACTGGTCTATTCAAGCTCATGCTTTCATTTTCACCTAGTTTTCAGGAGCAGTAATACACCTGCAGAGTACATTCCAGATACCTCCTTCAATCGGCTTCTCCCCCTACATGCAAATCAGAAGACTTGAAAACAAGTATTATATGTTTCTATTCTAAAAGCATTTAGGAAATGGCACCTCAAAATTAAATTACTTCTAGACAGACACCACTGAAAGCTGTGTTATGCCTTTTGAGAGAGTATTATAGCAATTACAGAATAAGCATGGATTTTGGATTTAAACTGCTACAGGAGACTGCATAAATGTAACAGTTATTATCATAAAAGGTAGGAAAATGTGGATCTGTTTTTATGGCAATATCCAGATACCATTGGGTCAATATTTAAAGCCCTTCTATCAATCTCTTAGAAAACCACCTGAAGAGAAATTTCCAGACCATGAAGCAAAAGGCGCTCTCATTACTGGAATTCCAAAATGCTACCTCAACAACTCTACCAGCTCCACAATTAAAAGAACAGCACAGCACTAACAACAGAAACATTTCTGCTTACTTGCAGAGAGTCACTAACAATTCCCCACCCACACAGCACCTTTGGAAGCTCTGAAAGACTAAGTACTGTTTCTGAAACCACTAATAAGAAAGTTATTTAAAAAAAAAACACCCAAAATCAGTGACATCCATGACAGTTTCCTGGACACCAGGGAACAGACTATTACCCCCATCTACCATTACCTTCCAGGCATTTCCAGCCATGACATGACTTCTAACCTTCATTTTCCAAAGATCTGTGGTAATAGGCAACGCCAGACAATAACTAAACAGCTGCAAAAAAGGGAATTATGACACATGCATCAACCTCTCCCTTGGTGAAACCAAACTCTACTTTTTTTCTGACACTGCAGGACAAAGTTACAACTGTCTGAAGCTCCGAAGTGCATTCTATATTTTAAAACCATTTCTTGATTTTCTTCTGTGACACGAGTTAGACATTTTTTTAAATATACAAAAATGTTCCCTCTTTGGGCTACTGATACAAGCCATCAACTCGCTCTCCAATCCCATTGCCTTTCCTAACACAACAGACATGCCTCAAGGGTTACAAGGAAGGAGATGCCACCACACAGGTGACACATTCACTGAGCGTGTTAGGAGGGGGGGGTTCCATTTGCCAATTCATCCCAGCTGCTTCGTAACCCCAGGGAATCCCAGTCAAGACATGCCAGCAAATCTAGCTTCCCATTTAGTAATAACTCCACAAGGCACTTGATGCCACCAGAAGCTGAGAGGCAGAATCGACAAATGACAATTTTTTATTTTTTTTTAAATGAACACCACCATCCCCTCTCCTCCCCACAGAGCACTCTCAATAACCAACAGCCCTTCACCATGCAATTTAAGAACAATAAAGTTACATTTCAGGAGCTAAACTAGATCTAAGCCATCAATATGCCCCATGTATTAATCTGTACTCCTAACAAAAACAATCAGCTGACAATCTTTCAAAGGCTTCTGCAGGAACAGGAATGACATGTGTATAGTCTAAAGTTGGGCAAAACATTTCTTTAAGTTCACACAAGGTAAAAATAAAGGCAGAAATCTTTTTCTTACAGGGCCTTTAAATTTAATAAATAAGCAAAGTACATGTTTGAAAATACCATGCTGAAGTAATAGAGGCTGTGCACGGTGAATGGGAGCTTGGAGAAGGGAAAACCCCAAAGCCCAGGCTCAGGCTCTGCTCTGGAGTCAGGACCAGCAGGGTCTCCACAGTGAGCTCCAGCCAGAAAAAAAAAATAGGACTCATCAAAACACACACATAGATCAAGTCTAGTCCAGACAGACACTTTCAGCTACTGCGAAAGTAGCTTTTTTCTTTAGATTCATCTCCACCCTACAATGAAAAGCTGGCAACAACAGCAAATAAAAAAACCAACTGGAAAACACTACTTGTTTTAACACTTGATGATATCGTTACCACAAGCACAAGATATTCCAATGGAGCTGACCCAGAGGAAGCCTTTAGCTAGCACTACCTAGAAGTTGGAATGTGTCAGATCCTGCTTTGGATGCATTTGACTGGCTGCTCCTCCTTCCACACTCAAAGCCTGACTCCTCTCCCCTCCAAAAGCCTCAAATTTGAAATTTGAAAACCTCTATTCACATGCTGTGGTGTTACCTTGAAGACTCTTCCTCCTTACTTTAGGCCAGACCTACAATATTTACATCAGCTATAAGGAATACTACTTGTCTGTACATAAAAACAACCCATTGGAAGGTGAAGAACACTGATTTACACCCAATAGCACAACTGAAAAAACCTCAGTAGTTTCAATATGACACTGCATTTCCTGTAGCCGTGGTTTGTGTGTGTTTTCTTTCATCTGCATCTCAAAAAAAAAAAAAAAATAATCACAAACTGCAACACAGAAATGGTTACCAGATCACTGCATCTAAGCCATTTCTGACCTCTTGGTGTTTGGATTTTTTCAAAAATACCACAACTTCAAATAAGGAGAGAAGTAAAAAGAATCCATAGCAAAAGAAAAACTACAGAACCTAAAATTAAGGCTCCAAGGACCTGAACTAGGTATAAGCAAACAACTACATGTGAGTATTAGGATAAATAAGCTATTTTACACTTCAAAAAGAAGACAGACCATGTCACATTCTACAAAAGGCAGAAACCTGGGACAATTACAAAGGAGGGCTGTCACACACAAGATTAGCAGTATACTCTCTAATAGGTCTTAATGCTAATAAAAATGGTGTGTCCCACCAAATGTATTTGTTTGCAAAGGCAAATTTAAATAAGTGTATGCTCCTGTAAATTCAGATATAATCCCCAAGACTGTCCTTTATCCGCATCTAAACAAGTCAAGATGCACCATTATACTGGTTGGTAGAGGCAGGTCTATTGACATAATCATGATTTGTACCTCTGTATTACTATTATCTCTGTAAGAAAAAAGGAATTAAGTCATTTAAAAAAAAAAAAAACCCACACACCTAAACTGCTCTGCAGAAGCACCAAAAGTATGCCAAGCCAGGCCACAGGGCAGGAAGGGAGCAGCTCCCCATCTCCCCACCCGCCCCAGCACACCTCCCCTTCACACCAGCCTCCCAGTCTGGGCACATCCCCAACAACGTTCATTTGCAACATTAATTTTTTCCTGAGAAAACCGGAGTAACATCGCCCTGGGCCATTAAATTGGCTGGAAGCCTCCGTGTGCTGGGGGTTGGTTTGGCTGCCAAGTTTGTGTCCCCTGCACCCCCACCAGCATATTGTCACAGCACAGGACATCTGTGAGCTCCTCCTACGCTCCCAACCAGGGCCCGGGCTGGTGTTATCCTTACAGGATTTCATGATCAGAACAGGGATGACTGTGAAAATCCTGGCCTCAGAAAACCGTTCAGACGTGTGACAGGTTCAGTGACACAAGGTAGTCATCACTAAATGAAGCTTCCTCTGGACTTCAGGCAAGCAAGAGGCTGCTGCATGCAAAGAATTACCAGGCCACTAGCCTTTTCCCAAAGCATAACCTACGTGGTAGCTTTACACTTCTTTTCCTCAAGGCTAAATATTTTCAGATCAAACTTGTAGCTTTATTCCCACTTGAGAACCAGGCAAACAAATGAGATTCCAGTGTGGGGAAAAATCTCAGTGTAACACTACAGTAACAAAGCAAAACAATAATTGCAGCTCAATTGAGAATTCATTGCCAATCGAAAAATGGACTTCTATGAAACATTTTATTAGCAAATTCATTTAAAAATAATGCACACTTTCTGACACAATTTTAGTCCATAGAGCTGAAAACAATATGCTATAATACATCGTAATATTAAAGATTATATGATGACAGAAGACATGGGATGTATTTTGTTCCTAGAGCTTTTCACATTCAAATACTGAGCCAATCTCCACCCTCACTAGAAAAAGCAGTCTCCCTTTCCCGTGACCCCATTCCCACCAGCTCATGTCACCCTGTCCCTCTGCTAGCCCAGGTACTCACACATCAGACCAGGGACCCGACCCAAATCTCTGCATCCTCCACCCACGCCTGTGAAGGCGACCAGAAGGGCGCAGTACAGGATCCTCCTCCTTTCACTGGCAGTGCCAGCTCGAAATGCTCAAACTAGACATGAAACTAGGATTAACATTTGGCAACGACTTCCTATCTGCTGTGTTTCCTATCTGCCCAGACACATTTCTAATAAAAGATTCACAAACCGATAACAAAATACCTGGATTTTCTGCAGCACGAGCACTGACACCAAAAATACTGATTCCAACTGCACAGACTAACAACTGCTTAGCTGCCCTACCACCTCACAAACCATTTCTGGATGCAGTTTTACTTTATTGACAGTTCTCTTATTTCTTTCCTTGCCTGTTTTCAAACAGGAACATTTGGCTTTATAAACTACTTTGGGAAATATTTCATCTTCTCATTAATACCCAGCTTTCCTCTCTGCCCATCTACAACACCGCAACAACCCTCGGTTTCAAGCAATTACTCATTTTTTAACCCGTGTGACAGTAACCCCTTAAAATTTAGAGAACAAGCTGTACTCCTCAAAAAACACTCAAGAGATTTTAAGAAGTCATGACAGGACTAATGACTTAAATGACTTTTGGCAGCCTGTTCCACTTTTAGAAAGAATATCCAAACGCCTCTATTTGTGGCTCTCACTCCAGTGATAAGGTTTCAAGGCACAAATGGCTGAACGGCACTAAGGAGAGATGTTCAGGTTCATTAACTACTGGGGAAAACTTTGAAAGATGAAGCTGATAGAGAAGGAACTGGATTCCAGCTCAGGCCGAGCGGCAGCAAGCTGCCGGCCCACTGCACCCAGAACTGAGCGATGTCTGTGATACAAAGGTGTCTCTGACAAAAATAAAAGAGAAACCAATGGGTTCAAAGTTTTCAGAGATGCAGCTTTTACTCTCAGGAAAGCGTAGGGAGAAGTGCTATGTGACAAACAATGAAAAAATATTCATTCATATAAACGTGATGACAAACTAAGACTTTCTGTAGCTCTTAGCTAAGAACACACTAAATAAAGCAAAGCTTTTATAGAAAAACACTCATTATTACTCAGGTGTAAACTGCCTGCAGAAGAGATCTAAGCTGCAGAAAGGCACTATGTCTCTTCCAAACAATATGAAGTCTAACTTAAATATTTTAATTGGCAAGAAACACCAGTTAAAGCTACATTGGCACCGACCTCAACCTGCAGAACACCATACACGTACTGACAGCACCGCATTATTCACATCTGGGTCAACATCAACATTAGACACATGTCAAGAAAAGCTAAAAGCACATCAAACACAATAAATTTATCCAAGTATAATAATAATAAAAGACAACTGTGCTGGCTACTGACACACACTTTGACCCGGTGTCACCAAACGTGACAGCTTCAAGACATCAAATAAAAACAAAATAAAACGTTAAGAGCCCACATATACATAAGGGCAGAAAGCTAGAATCAAAAAAACCTCAGGAGTTGTCCATACTTCTAAGTCAAAGAGAAAGATAAAGAAACCATAAAGAGGTGGCAAAGTTCAGCAGAGCTACACCGCAGAAGCAGAAATGGAACCCCACTGACACCCAGGAGGATGTCAAGTACATGGGCGATCAGAAAGAGAGGGGAGGTGAGGTGTTAAGGGAGCAGGGGGCAGAGGTACAAAAGCCCAGGAATCACTGCTCCCCCAAACCAAGGCAGCAAAGGCTCTCCTGCCCTTGGAGCAGCACGACACGGGTAAGGATTTCCCAGCATCGCACACTTCTGAAGGGCTGAAACTTCTGAGGGACCCACAAGAAGCAGCTCAGCTACTTACAGAAACCAGCACGGTTTTGAAGCTTCTGTAGTAGATAAAAACCAACAAGTAGATAAAAACCCCATACAGGTTTGGGGTTTTTAAGGCAGTAAAAAGAAGGAATTTAACATAAACACTTTAAGACTCACTCCTGGATGGGTAATTTAATTAAATCTTACCCAACTTAACTACAAAGGACAGTAGTACATTCAAATTCTTTGAACAGATGAATGAAGTAATGGGCAATTTAATCACAGAACAGTCTTTCCACTTTTGAAAGACCTCTAGACAAAACTATATGACCAGAGGACACCAAAAAATTATCAAGCTGCTACGCTTTGATGAAACACAAAATAACTGAATCATCAAAATTCATACTATAAAAAGAAGTAATTCATATGAGCCAACACCTATCCAATGCACTAAGAAAAAGATGATCAACAGATTAAAATCTGCAAACTAAGAAATTCAGCTTAAGCAGAGCATGTGAATTTCTCCAGTGGAAACCAGTACGGAGTCAGCTGCACAAACCCTTCACAGCAAAGAAAACTCACTGCTAATGTATGCAGAACTGGGCATCTGGAAGGGGGAAAAAAAAGCTCTAACATACAATTCACCTTTTCTAGACCAACTGATTAATTCAGGAGAAGATCTCTTACTGAATAACTATGAAAACTAGACTGTATAAAACATTGTCACAGCATAAATCACCAATATCTTCCTAAAAATGCCCTGGTCATTTCACTATAGCAAAGCAGAGACAGGAAAGTTCAAAGACTGGCAATGGGAAACAGTGAAAGCTATAAAAAAATTAAATATCTATGAAGTTTAGGTATTTGGAGGCCCAGTGGGTTCCCAAGTTGGACAGTCCCTTTGGAATAGCACCTTTAGGGATTTTGTTGTGGTTTTTTCCTACTAACATCTCCAATTGCTTTCAAGTTTCCCAAAACATCCAGAAGAACTGAGTGGAGTGCCATTGTTTAGTCAGTGTAAAAAAAAAAAAAAAATTAAACTTTTTCCTTTCTAGTAACTTACTTCTTAACCAGACTGTGAAAGGGACATTAGTTTTCACTAAGATGAAACATTAAATCTCTTCACTTTCTACCCAACTCAAACATCTCACAGCTGTCACACACTCCAGGGAATTACCCAAACTCCCAATAAAGTTCAGCAACAGCACATTCCTAATTCCTTTGCTCCCTTTATAAGGGCAGCTTTCACAGAAAATAAAAGCTATCTTAACTGACAAAATAATTTCTCACTAATTAATAGTCAGCTTATTTTGTAAAATTAAGATGCTCTCTTCAGCATGAATGTGAAATGGTAAAAAAAACCCAAACCCTTAAAGCATGGGAAATACCATATGAAGCTAGAGGTTCAGTTTCCCTAAAGAGCTCTGCAACTACACACACACACAAACCCTGCTTATCTATTTATATGGCATTAATCAGGATTACCACTTTCATCTTGGCAATTTAACTGGAGAACTAAATCAATAGCATCCAATCAGTAAAATATGACTGTTGTTTCCACAGTGCTGAGACATTTTCTCTATTAAGAACTGGTTTGCTGGGTTTTTTTAAGATCAATAGTCTCAGAGCACTATATTTAACTGTTGAAGGCCCTGAGATCCATTTCAGGACAATAATGCAAAGTGCCCCCAATCCTGCTACCTGGGGGCAATCTCCCTCCACCCGGAAAATCCTGCATATATAAACACACTGCACGTTTAGAAAACTTAGCTACCACCATATGGGCATACATTTTAAACATAAAATTATTTCCGTGCCAAACTAGCAATGGTAAAAAATTTGCTTTCAAACCCCATATCAAGTTAAGGCTGATGTTGCACAAGTTCAATGTTTTTCCAGTTTGAAAGTAAAAGTTGAAAAATATATCATATTGCTCTTTGTGTAGTTTTCTTAAACTTCCACTCCATTTCTATGCTCACTTCTTATCACTCTCTTCTTGGCAACACCTTTGCTGCGTTAGGTGATTACAGGGTTTTCAGACTTCACCAAGAATCTTTGTCTGAAGGTCAATGTCTTGCAAATCACACCATTTTATCATCCGGAATAACCATAAAATAAATACCTTATTTATATAAAGATTTTCTTACTTAAATTGCACTGAGAAGTTAGTGGGAAGTAATTAAGGCAAGTGATTTTTTTTATTAAAAAAAAATGACCATTTTTGTTCCCTGTTTTTCCACTGTGATATTAGGCACAGGTGTGTACACACACATTACAACTTCTAACTGGAAGCATTAGTTTATTAGGATAGCTTCATAAGCACGTCAATTCATTTTCTTAGGTGACTAATAAACCAAATGAACACACAGTGCAAAAGCCACGTGCAACTGAGGCACTTCCAGCAGAGGGCAAGGGGCAGTGCATCACCACAAGCCCAGTGAGAAACAGCCCGATTCACTGATTATTAGAACAATAGCTCACCCTCACAAGAAATATGCTCATCACAAAGACCTTTTCACTGTTGCCTATATATATGTGTATACGTGGGTACAATCAGTGGTGCTGGTATCTTCACCTCTCAGGAGCCATGAGCAATCACATCGAATTCCTCCTCTCGGCTCACAGGCAAGAGCCAGAATGATGTATTTAGATGGAACCCGAATATCAGCTGGAGACCTGCGCTTAAGTGACTGGGGATGTAACTGAGACCTGAATATTTCTATTCTATTTTTAACTTGTGATATATTTAGAAATAATCAAGAAGTACATACAAAACAGCAACAAATTACGACCTTACGTTTCTAAGGAACTCAGATGATCCACGCTCCCATCCTGCTTAGCTCTGCCCATAGAAGGAGCATCCTATAGAGCAGGAGGTGTTGTACCAACGATCTCTAATCAACGTGTTGCTAAAAAGACCTCTTCAGTTCTGGGAGTCTCCTGCAGCCTTCATCGCCCTCCACTTTCTCATTACATTTGATTGTGAGCCTCCAGTTTGAGTTTTTGAGTTTGTCCTTTAACAATAAAATGCACAACGATTCCAAGGACTTCAAGAATACCAGGGAGAGACAGAACAAATTTCCTGCTTCCGAGTAATCTAATTTACAATCTTAATGGTATGTACAGGTTATCACAGCTTTCCTATTGAAAAATAAGTTATACCAACTTCAATTTTATTTTTATAATGCCATTCTCTATAAATCAAAGGTTTTATGCTAGTCTCCAATTAGTTGCAATCAGTTACAAGAGACATCATTTACCTTAAGCTGATGCTTGTTCCTTACTACTGATTTTTTTTTTGTTGTTTTACTCCCTCAGCTAAGGGAAATATTGTCCTAATTCTAAAATCAGAAGCTCATTTTACCTTATTTACAAAGCAACAAAACAGACTAACATTTACAGATATCCAAATAAATGAAGTTATACCCATTTTTCCTAAAATAATTCAGCTACACTCTTTTCTTTTTCAGAGAGCAATGACTGGCTATTTATAGATGGGATCAAATGTCACTCAAACATCCACGGCTGCATACACAGAATCTGGGCTTCCAAACCTCTAACTTATGCTCATTCACACCATTTTTATCAACACCAAAATGCCAGCATGTAGGGGATTTTTTCTGCATTAAAAACACCTTACTCTGGATACAGCAAGAAGCACTCCAGTCCTGACAAGCAAAGCCCCAGGTGTCACAGCTAAACCTCCACCTGGACCTAGAAACCAGGGGTTCCTCCACTTCTCCTTTACACCTGCCTAACAAGACTCTTCTGAGCAGGATGAAAAGATCAAACTTCAGACCAAACATGGGACAAACCCCATGGCACTACCACCCTCACATCTAAAACACAAAGGGGAGGACTTTCATGCATGATGCAGAACACCTGTACCCAATTCACCCTCCTCCAGCAGGGAGGGACCTGAACGTCCTAACACAGTTTTAAGAAAACCTAACGACAATCAGGTGGAAAACAGTGTGAATCAAGATGAAGCTCATCCACTCTATGGTGGAGTATCTCCATCAAGACAAAGGCTCAAGAAAGCCTCTTCCTCCTCGGTTATTCCCTCTAAATAACTGGCACAAACACCCTCAAGGTTTGGGAAAGCCTGGGGTACAACAGGACAGTACCCATCGACATGGCATAAAAGCACCTTCCACAGAAAAGGAGAGCAGGGGCTCACCAGAACTCCCACTTCTACACCATTACTGCTAAATTCCCGCTTCAATCAACAGTCAGCTTCAACAAAGGTTTTATTTGGCATATTTTTAGCACAACACTCCCCCTTTGCTGACTTAATTCACGCATTTAACTTCAGCAGATAAAACTTCATCTCTCCATTTGACTTCCTCAAACCATAAAGGATTTTTCAAAGTAGCAAAGAGCACCCAACACGACTGTAACTACAGCGAGCAGGCAGCAGAGCAATAAATACTAAAAGAAGAATCATCACGTGGTAAGATTTTACACATCAAAAATGCAAGTTATCTATTACACATACTCTGAAGATCTTTGAGTCCAAGTATAATATTTTTCAAAAGGGTGGAAAAAAAATAAAATCTGCAAAGGCTGTACTGTAGGAGAGAACAAATACATTCCCTGTCAACAGGAGTCAGCATACACGGTTACGCCAGTAGGATCCAAGATGAGAACTGCCACAGACATTTCTGCCTCATGTGATTTGCAACAGGACAATTACACCATTTAATATCAGTTTAACCACTCTCACTTTTCCGAGTTGCTAAAAACCACTCATTTAAACAGCAGTTCTTTTTACGATTTCCCCTTGCACAGAGCCTTCTTTTAAAATATCAGGATTCAATCTACAGGGGAAGTATTTAAAAAAAAAAAAAATCCCAGCATTCAACGTCCAAGACCAGATTTTATATTTTTTTTCCAAGCTTTCTCCTACTTTGTTACTGGCAAGAAGGAGAAAAAAAAAAAAAGTTACTTATTAAAGCCAACATTTTGCCAAAGGAGCAGAAAATATTACTGCAAAACTAGAGAGCCTTCTACGGTATGAAGGGTCCTTTGCAAGGGCCCTTTGAGCCAGCGCTCCCGTCCGCACAGCGGGCTTCATCTGGATGAGATTACGCTCCGCGCAGCCCATAAAGGGGCAGGATCCAATAACGGATCATTAAAGGTAACAATGGTAAAAGGTGTGAGAACTACGGCCGCTGAAACGCTGCCAGAGCCCTCCTTTCTGGGCTGCTGCGGCAGTTTCCAGGCGAAGTTCCTCCCCCGCGCTCCCCTTTCCCACAGGTTGTCTGCCGCCTCCTCTCCGGTAACGCGTCCCTGCCGGCTCCAGGAAGGCTCCCGGGCCCCTCCAGCCCGGGCCGGCAGGTGATTCCCGAGGCTCAGGTGCCTCCGGTGACCACCGAAGGGCCGCCCGCCCGCCCGCTTGCGGAGGTGCGCAGTGGCCTCTGCTGGTGCCACGCTCGCCGCCGCCCGCCCCGTCCCGCTCCCACCGCCGCCCGCCGCGGCCGCGCGCCCCCTCAGCGCTCCCCCGCCGCCCCCTCGGACCCCCGGGCCCGCCGCGCCCCCCTTCCCCGCCGCGCTCCGGCCCGGCTCCTTACCTGCCAGGAGGCTCTGGGAGCCGCTGCGAGCGGCGGCGCCGGCCGGCTCCGGCTGCCCGAGGAGAAGGGCGATCCACAGGGAACCGAGGAGCCGCCGGGCTCTCCCCGCCGCCATCTCTCCGCTCCCCGCGCCCGGCAGCCGGGCACCCAGCGCCAGCCCCTCCCCCGGGGGGCTCCTCCTGCCTGCCTGCCGGCCGGGGCGCGCTCCCCCGCTCCTCCGGGCTGCGCCCCTGCGGCACCCCCGAGGAGGCGGCCCTCAGCCGGGCGGCGGGGCTCAGCCAGCGAGGCGGGAGCGGCCGGGCTCACTCCATCGCGGGCCGGTCCCAGCGCCGGGCTCCGCCGCTGCCTCGCACGGAGCCAGAGGGGCGCTCGCCGCGCGCTCCTCCCCTCACTCCCTCCCGCCCCCGGCCCGCCCCGCCCCCCCGCCACCAGCCCCGCGTGCGCATGCGCCCGCGCGCTCCTCTCCCCCCCCTCCCTCCCGCCGACGCCGACCCTCGCGCCAGGTGTGCGCGCGCCCGGCCGCCCGCCATCGCGCCTGCGCGGCGCCCCCGCCCGCTGGGAGGGGCGGCACGAGGCGGGAGAGGCGGGGTGGGGCGAGACCCCGAACCCGCGCGCCCCCCGGGCGCTGTCAGCGAGTCCCTCAGGGCCGGTACCACCAGAAACTCTCGGGCCCGTATCGCCGTCCCCTCAGGGCGGCACCGCGCTCCCCTCAGGCTGGGGCTCCCAAACCCTTGAGGCCGGCCCCGCTCTGCCCTCAGGGCGGTGCTGCCGAACCCTTCAGGCCGGCACTGCTCCCCCCTCGGGCCGCTGCCGCTCTCCCCTCGGGCCGACGTGGCGGTCCCGGCCCTGAGAGGAGCTCCGCGGGGGCTGCCATCCCCGCAGGCCGGTCATCCCCGCAGGCCGGTACCGGCCTCCCCTCAGGCCGCTGCCTCTCTCCCGCGGCTTACGTGGGCTCCCTGGCCCTGAGGGGAGCTCCGCGGGGGCTGCTTGCTGTCCCCTCAGGCCCTCGCCCGTCGCCGTACGGCCCCCTTGGCCCAGAGCGGGGAGCGAGGCCAGACCCCCCTGTTCCGGTGTGATTCGGTGGGACGTGGCTCCAGACGCTCATCCCACCGGTGTCACGGATCGCCACGATGGGAGCGGTGCCATAAAGTTCCCATCTTTGAGTGAAATAAACTTGTATTTTTGCCTCTCTGAGCCGAAGCGTGGCGTGGCTGCAAGAGCCGCATGTGTTGCACGCACGAAAGCGTGCAAAAAGAAATGAAAAAGTGCCAATCTGGTTCTCCTCGCACATGGGGCGAGTCGGAGGAGTAGCTGCGAAGCCAGGAGTCGCACTGCTGTGTGACACCAGTAAAGGTGTCAGTCCTGCCCCCAGAGCCACCCAGGGAACAGAAATCGCACTAATCATATAAAAATAACTTGCAGAAACTTGTTTTCCTGCAGGGAGGGTGGGTGGGAGGGACATGACACCTCTGCTGCTCAATTTGGGATGTCGACTTTCCTAACAGGCATATTTCTCAACACACCAAAGGATAAATAAACAGGAAGAAAAGCCCAAATGTACTTTGAAAAGGCAAATGAAATGTATTTTCATCCTCCTGGGGGTAATTAGTTTTATACAGCATTTGCTATTCAAATCCAAATAATTTGAATGCTGCCTCGTTACCAAACGGTCTGGATCCCGTATCCTTACAAAGGACACAATAAGAGCTATAAATATACATTCCCCCTCCATTAATCATATGAAGAATACCCGTATACTTTTTTCTCCTTCTCAGCTTGTTCCCCACTAACTTGTGTTTTTCCAAAGCACACGCTATCCCTGCTCATTTTATGATTGACTAATTGAATCATCTCTTGCAGTATGTAAATCATGGAGCGCTGGGGCTCAAGAAGCGGGAACCGGGAGGTAACCGTACCCCAGGGGCACTGCATGGTGGGACACACTGGTATGGCCCCTTAAAATTGTGTGTTTGTATCACAAAATGCTTTAAAATTAGTTTAGAATTGTTTGTTCCGGAAAGAAGCGGGTTTTCACACTGGCAGTGCTGCCATTTCTGGAGAGTTGATGGTGATAACCCCTGTGCAAGGGTGTCCCTCTCCCTGCAGGCCCCTCTGGATTCCCCTCAAATTCTCCCTGATCCAGCGGGATTTGCAGATTTGTTTCTTTGGAGGTTTTTTTGGGGAGGCAGACGCCGACACGCTGCGCAGCGCCCCGCCGTCCGCAGGGACGTGGAGATGCGCGTGACTAATTAAACGTCGACGTGACTACAGAGTGCCAGCCAACACTGGTGTCTGAAGTGTTTGCTCGTGGTGAAACTTGCTTCGTTATTCCATCATGTTCTTCAGTGTTTCTGTCGGGAAATGGAGGGGCCGGGGGGGGGGGGTGTCCTCCACTGAAAATATCCTGGAGCCTTTTCACAGTGATGAATAATTACCTCCCCAGAAGGGTGTTTGGGTTTCTCCATGTTACGCTTGCCGAGTTACGCTGATATCTGATATGCCAGAAGGACTACCAGCTAGGAGCTGTAATTTATACTGAAAATGGAAGCACTGATTCAAAGGCAGGACTGGTAGTATAACTCCTATTAAAGCTGGTTAGCAATTCCCATCGTAAAATCCTACCTCCAGTCACTTCTAATAGTGCCAGACTAACCACCACGCTGAAATTTAAGCATCTTAAGCTCATACCTCGGGTTAAATTATAAATATTTCTTCTTTTGTTCCTTCTCTCGGGGATCTTAGGGGCTGAAAAGCGGAGTGGTCACTTTGTCAGAGGTGTGTCCTCCAAACCCACCATGAAAATCCCCTTTGTGCTCGGCGGGGGCTTCCCAGGGCTTGGCAGAGCGGTTCCCCAGCCCTTCCCTCCTCACCCGGCGCCTCACAGCCCGGGGCTGTGGGAGTCGGAGCTGGACCTGCAGTTCCAGTTCCCGGCTGCTCCAGACGATGCCAAGTCTGAAGGCAGGAGGAAGGGTGAGCGGGGAACCTGTCCTGCCAGTCTTCGCGGGAAGCTCCTTGAATAACACGAGGTGAGGGCAAGAACTGGATGAGGGCCCAGTACACGGGCAGGCACAAAGGGTCTGGAGAAAGACAGGTTCTCCGGGACGGTGAGTTGGAAAAGGAAACTGGGTCTGCCTGGAGGGAGGGATAAGGCAAGAGTCTGGAAACCAGCCTGTTGGGAGAAGAGTTGAAAACAGGCTGGGAATGGGAGAAAACGGCCAGGAAAATGACATGCCGGGTCTATAGAGACCAGTATGTTCTCTGGCTGAGGGCTGAAGGAGAACCTGCTGGGCAACAGGGATCAAGTGGGAGAGCTGGAGCGGGGCGAGGGAGGAGGATGGGTGATCCCGAGGCTGGATGTGGGATGCAGCAAGGGCCATGGGAAGAGGGGACTCACTAGAGATAGTGGTACAGAAATGGGAGTGACAGGGACTGAGGAAGGGAGGCAGGGCAGGAAGGTGAGGATATGGGAAGGGGAATGTAAACCACCCCAAAATCTCTCATGTATATCAGTATATTATATTATGTACACACGTACATCCTAAATGTGTGTCAGTAGATACTGGCAGCAAGTATCTGAAATGCACTGGGAACGTACCTCGGACCCTTTGAGCACTGGGCCACGCACAAACTATTACACTCCTCATGGAGGGTAAGTTTCCACATTGCTGATGGCCTGTGTCAATGTCAACACAGGATTAAATTGCTGGGTTTGAGTTTTTTTTTTTAAGTGGAAGAGAAATACACATATATATAAAACAACAATATTTGGGCTGCAACCTACAACACTCCCAAGTGATGAAATACCAGAGTAAAGGCTTGTCAGTGCAAAATGATACGCTCAGACACTGAACCAAGGCCGAGGAACCAAGGGGAGTGCTTACACAACTGCCACTTAATTTGCTATAAAATCAGATGTAGGTACTTGACGTACCTTTCGGGGCACGGCAGGGAAAGCCCCGGCGCCGTGGCTCCGGTGGGTGACTGCTCCTCTGGGAAAGGGCTTCAGCCTCGGGACTCCTGGAGGATGCCAAGCACAGCACTCCAAGCAGAGCCGGGGCAGCGAGGCCCCTGATTTGACATCTTGAAGTTTGATTTGCAGAAATGCACTTGCAGATGTATCTGCAGGAAATGAGAACTTCGTCAACTTCTGACTAAATTGGATGCTTCGCCACGTTGTATTTTCTGACAAAATCAGGCCATGAGTGTTTCTAATTGGATATCTAAAATTAAAAGATACTTTTTTACTATTCTGTCTGTGTGCCCGAGTTTCTCATCTGTTAAATAAAGGCAACACCAGTTCTCGCAACAGTGGTGAGAAAATGAATTAGTTTGTGCAGCACTCGGATACCATAGTGATGAGTACCATGGAAAAGCCCAGGAGGAAATGAATAAATCTGTCTTCAGAAGAATATTTGAATAGTGTGCAGTAAATAAAGCATGGGCCACATAGTGAATAGTGAGAAGAAAATAAAATTATTACTTAGTGAGCAGTCTATTCTGTACAATGAGTGAGGCTGGGAACCTGTCGGAAGAAACAGCGTGTGATCTAATTACAATTAAATAGTGTATCATAATGCAAACGCACAAAAGGGACAAATTACAGTTGCACAGGCCACCTTCATGTCGGCATTTCTAAACTTCTAAACTCTTAGATTAAAAAAAAACAAACCACAAACCAGCACCCTTAGGCTGCAAACATGTACTGTATTATGGTATGAATGATTCCCTCGCCCTTTCATAGTTGGAAACAATATATTTGCCTCCTCTGCCTCAGCCACTGGTACATGCTTGAGTGGAAGAAGTGTTCTTTCTTCTCTTGGAGACACCCCAGCCTTACAGCCAAGATGTAACGCTGTCATTCACACACTGACATTGTACAGTTGTAAATTCAAAATTTACCTTCTTTGTGAGTCCATGCATGCTACTGGAGACAGGTGGTGCTCCACAGAGAGGGCTCCAGAGGAGAACCTTAATTTCAGTGATTAAAATTCAATCTGTTGCCTGGGGTGGTTTTTGGTTTTTGGTGCAGAAGCAAGGGTATGGAACGACAGCTTCACGGATCTTTTGTGACTCCTCGGTCCCGAGGTGAGCACGGAGTCTCTCCAGCTCCTGCTGGGATTTGGAGCTGCTTCAGAGCTGCTGCAAATCGCACCAGGTCATGTGTGTCCCACAAGAAGGGTGATGGAATTGGGCTTTGGCTGCTCAGTGACACTCTGGCTGCCTCCATCCATCAGATGGCAATTTGCCTATTGCTCAGCAGGACGTGAGGTGACACTGAGTCGTTACACCAATTTATTGTTATCTAGAGAATTTCCCGTAACTGGGCATCCTCTAGCAGCTGGTTAAGGCAATTTGGGGACAGGAGCCAAAGAGCTGGCTCATTGAGTTTAAGAGGCATGGCCATGAGATACCTTTGGGTTAATCTCCTGCGCTGCCTCCCCCGTGTATGAGGTACAGCAGCACGTCTGGGAACAGTGACCTGTCTGGTTCCTCCTCTGTAGGTCTCCATACTGATTCCAGCCCAGCCAGGCAGGCTGTCTTTCATCATTCAGTAGGAATTAGATTTTTTAATATTTTTTTTAATTATTTTTCATATTTATTGGTCACAGATGTGGTTTTGCAAACTGCTCTGAGGTTAAAAGTCACCCTCCTGACTGCACCGAGCAAATTCTAGGTCAGTGGGCCCTTTGCCCAGGAAGCCTCTAACCCCAGCACATATTTCTGTCATTCCTGATGTCAACAGCTAGACAATTCCAACTCCTCGCTGGAGCCAGGGAGGGACATAAATGGAGACAGACCTTCCAATAACTAAGGTTATTTCCCTGGGAAGCCTGAGAGGAAGATGGAGCTCCTTCGCTCGAGTCGGTGTTTAACGGGATCTGAAATACGAGCGGAGCAGTCGGTGTGAGATGCTTTAAAGGCTTCAGTTGCTGAGCTGAGTGGAGGGAGCTGCTGAGGTCTAATCCAATGTTTGTTTATTTAGGGATTTCAGAGGTAGATAGAGGGAACCTAGAATCCAAAATGCAGTGTTTATCGAGTCCAATCCACACTTTAAAGGAAAAGAATAATTTATTTGTTATTGGAATGTGCATAATAATGTGGGATGTGGCTGGCTGGGCATTCAGGAAGAGAGAAATCCAAGGGGAAAGCCTGGTGATATTGTAGCCAACGGGATTTTTTGCCACCCATTTAACCAGAGTGAGATTTCATCTCTGGAAGCCTGTCACAGGATGACACTGTGCCACAGGCACTCACAGTGTTATCAGGGACACTTAGTTTGGTGGTTTTCTCTCACTTTTGGTGGTAGTCATATAGTCTTTGTTCTCAGGTGAGATCATTACTGACAGCAACCTGAAAATTGACTCTCCATTCTTCTCCCCACCAGCAATGCCCTCACTTTCTGGTGTCCTGCTTCTCACTGAGGTACTGTAACTCC
This sequence comes from Scolopax mira, assembly GCA_004320125.1. Taxonomy (NCBI): domain Eukaryota; kingdom Metazoa; phylum Chordata; class Aves; order Charadriiformes; family Scolopacidae; genus Scolopax; species Scolopax mira. The sequence continues at coordinate 27,377 of BJBW01010261.1, forward strand.
TCTTTGGGCTGAAAGACTTTGCGCCCCTGGTGAGAGAGGAGACAGATGGCCCATGCCCTCTTGCACGGGAACAGGATCAGCCTCCTCTGCAGCTTAAAAATCCACAGAAGCCAGACGAGGATTCCAGGTGGTGTTTATCCCAAAGCATTTCCAACAATCCCACAAGAATGTTAATTACTGACACCAACAATCTTGTTCTCATTCATATAATGGGAGTGCCCGAAGGTCTTACCTGAGGTTGGGTCCTATTGTATTAGACCGGAGGAGGATCACACAACAAAAGCAGATCCTTTCCCCAGAGAAGTCGAGCCTGGCGGGAAGTTAGAAGGAAAGCACAACCACGGGAGGTGGTTCTGTCACCAGAGGCAGTGCAGCAGGTCCCCATGGCACATCTCCTCTCTCCTGGTGCTCCAGTGCTATGTAAACCCTCCCGGTGTCCGTGCCAGCAAAGGCAGGGACGTGAGACTGCAGCAGTCCGAAAGCAAACCAGAAGAGAGAGGAAAAACATAGAGAGGAGAAAGGCTAAAAACAAAAGGAAAAGAACTGATACCAAGCTCAAAGAAACAGTCATTTGCCCGTTTGAAAATAGTGGCTCAAATATCCCTCTGCTGTAACTGGCAGAAACTGGAGGCACGGGGTAGTTTTAGAACCTTGTGGCAGAACAGTAAATATGAACAGAATTGCCTTAATCCACTAATTTAACAGTTCAGAAACAGTGGCAGCCATCGGCACTATGATGACAGGGATCTCCAGGGATCTGCAGAAATGGGGAAGAATTCTGAGGGGATACAGACAGACTCCTGTGTGCTGTAATGAGCAGCGACCTTGCTCATACCCTTCTCAGGCAGCCCTTCAAAGTACAGAGGTTTCCATCTGCTTCCTCCTGCTGGAATGTTCCTCAAAACTTCATCACCCTTTCAAATGCTGGGAAGGAATTTCCTATAAATATAATTGATTTTTCATGGAACAGACACTGGACTTTTTCATTTTTACTACATGGTCTGAAAACGGAACAAACTCAAACAGTTGTAAAATTAAACCTTTCAGAGCAGATCTTCAGGTTCATGTTTCAGATGCTTTGAAGACTTTACTGTGCAGGTTTAGACATAAAATTATCTATAAAAGTGCAGAAACCTAATTTGACTGTCCAATAAGTTACATGTTACTGGATATCAGCATCTCGATACCAATACTATAAAGCAACAGGTCCAAGACCTCATCTAGACATGGTTTCCACCCCCCAACCTCATAAGGTGCCACTGAAGGAGTCCTGGAGGACTCCTCTTTTGCCAGTGACCTCCTGCCACATGATCTGTGCACCATGACCATGGTGACACTCAAATCACCTTCCTGCCAAGGGGGTCCTGCTGCAGCACCTGGGCACACCTGGGCCCACACCAGCAGAAGTCCAGAGAGGACCTGGGTTACGTCTTTCTGGGGAGCAACAACAGTGATACAGCCCCAATTCCCCACAGAGAGAAACAAGCTTCCATTCCCAGCAGTTTCTAGGTTGAAAACAGAGCTAAGCCTTGAATCATTCCACATTTATTTTTAAATCATTTCTAGCCTCTTGCAAATTTTAAGCATCTCCAAAACCAGGGCAAATGTGCCAGCATTTCTTCCTAGTTTTCAGCAGCCCGATGGCTTACCCCCATTAGTGCTGCCTGAATCTTTCTCAGATGCAGGGCTGAGCAATTTGGAGACACAAGGACAGTTTAAAAATAAAAGAGTCTATTTTGTGCTGAGGAATGGTGCTCCACTGACAGCTCTAGCAGATAAAACGTGGGTAGCCTTCAAACAGGTAAAGTGTTTTACTCCCTAAAGCTGTCAATCTGGCACATCTCACACACGTAATTTTCTTTCTTTCTTTTTTTTTTTTTTGTTTAAACATCCCTTCAGGGCAACAGTTCTGGAAAAACACCACCGATGTGCCACCTTCCCATGCTCCTCCCAGAGCACGGGTGATCAAAGCCGGGAGATGGGAAATGTGGGTGATCACGCCGTGAACCCTTGTCTCTTCCTGACGGATCCATCTGCTGTCCCAACAGGGTTTTACCACGTATTTTTATTTCCTTAGCACCTGAATGGCAGCTTTAGAAATCAAATTACAGTCTGAGTGCTACAGGCTGCAGCCCCCTGACTGGGCCACTAAATCAGACTAATTGAAACAACAAATACGCCCAAACAGCAGTTCCTTAGGAAAATGTCACCCTTAAACCACACCGCTTTTACTTCTGACAGAACTTGGCTGGACTTATTGACTGCTTGGTATTTCTGCTGCTGCATTTGAAGTTTATTGATTCTAAGAAATATGAAATGAGTTTCAAAGAGGTCAGAATGTGACTTTGTGTCCAAGTGAGACACAGAGACATTCAGAGATACTAAACGGAGCTGGGGAAGCAGCAGGAAACTCCAGGATGCCAGTTCATACCGATGGAGATCCGTGGGGTTTGAAAATCACTGGCTCCATCAAGCAGCCTGGCTCCAAAGGAGGTGAAGGTGCTAATCCACCTTCTAGCAAGCAGGTACCACCACATTGTAAATGCTGTCCAGGCTGTCACTTCACCTACTCTCCCTCCACTAATACATTTTTTTTTTGAGGGGGAAAAGCTCTTAGAAGAACCAAAAGTTGAAATGGCATCTCCTCCTCCAGTGTAGTGGGAGGTACATGCTGGCAGGGAAACTGGAGAAGAAAATACTCTTATGCTATACAGGCAGTGGACATTCCGGGTAAAAGCAAGATGCCTTCACTTTCCTAAAGGAATTCAACTAAAAAGGATCACTACCAAAAACTGGAGAGATGTTTGGAACAAATTTACATTGCTAAAAATAAGGAATCGGTAGAGAAAGAGGTTAAGGCTATCAGAAGTGCCCTTCATTTCTGGAAGTACAGAAGTGTATGTATTCAAGAGGAAGTCCTTTTCTCAAGAAGATTCTCATTTCGTGTTCAAAAACCTACTGTGAGGGCTGAGAGAAAATTGAGGTTTATGTCTATATGTTCTGGAGTGAACATTTACATTCTGTGAAGAAAAGAAACGGCATTTTTCAGATGCGAGCCCTCTGAGGCAGGTAACAAAAAAGATATATTTGGCAGAGGAAGAAAAGCTTTCTCACAAATCTATGTTTTTTTCCTAGCCCCAAATGGCTGCAATCTGCCTCTAAAACCCTCTTCCAGGCTGATGCTGGCTTCAAGATCTGTTAGTTTCGTTTAAACCACCCTCTCAAACCCACCTCTGAGCCGTAGCCCGCTCACCGGGTACCAGGCAGCTCCTTCTGGGGCTGCCATTGCAGCATCTGCCCTGAGACACGACTTCTCACGCTGCCAGGTCGATCTAGGAAGTCCTACTTTTGGAGAAGACAAGGAATAGGACTACTGACATGTTCTTCACGTTCACTGCTGCTGCCGCTGCTAACGTGTGTTTTTACTAAAGAGCAGAGCTCATTATTATGCTCAGCTTAGAAACAAGGCTGTAAAAAAGCCCCAGTGAAATATATCAGGAAGCAAAACCTCACACAGCACTCCTATTCTCTTTCTCTCTCTCTTTTTAAGTATTGCACCCAATTTCTGGCAAATGCAGTCGTCCATGGGGTACGATGCCCCCAGAAGACACAGGCTGTGCACAGGCTCCTGCTGCAGGAAGCGAGGGCTCGACGCTGAGCAGGACAAATCCCTCACTGTGAGCAGCTGCCAAAGCAGAAGGATGAAGTTAGTCCCGTTCCTGGCTACAGGGTTTACTCATTTCCAGTTGATGCAGGGGAACGATGCCTACCATGCTAGAAGTGACCGACCTAAAAAATCTTGCACTTCACCTAAAAATGACAGATGTGATGTACATAAAGAAGAACCAGGCACAGAAAGCTCTGTGATCCTCCAGCCTGAGTAGCTTATTTGCAGTGTTGAAAGGCTAATTGAACTCAGATGAGAGATCAGATCCTGACTGGGTTTTGGAACACACTGCTCAAAAGCAGATTTTTTTTTTTTTTTACTCACAATTTAGACAGGCACTGGTGAGCCCAGTGCTGGATCTGTTGCACCTCAGCAGCTGATTTGGAGACCACCTTTCAGACTGTGGGGATGAGGCCAGTGAACCCATGTGTTAAAACAGCACTGGAAAGTCACCGTGTCTGCACTAAAGCTGACTGAGGGAAGAGAGATCCAATAACCCAAAAGTCTACAATGGAAGGGAGTAGGGTAGAGATTTCTAGTGTTCAGAAACAGCCATCAAAAACCAGAGTGATGGAACAGAACAGCAGGGAGAGCAGCAGAGAGCAGTCCCCAGCGCTGGGAACCTCCTGGGAACCTCGAGTGATGGTACCAAGAAGGTGCAAAAGCCAACGCAGCCAAAACCCCGTTCATGGGCCCCGATGGGTGGGATGACACTGTAGCTGAGGGTAAGCAAACAGCAGCCTGAGAGATAAATGGGTATTATTTAATTATAAGTTGTGCAGCAACTTATGCAGTACTAGAAACTTAATTAGCCCCCCCAAAAAAAGCGACAAGCAGACTCTTGAAATCGGGCAGTGAGTGAAACTGCTCTAAGCCAGCACTTGGAGTGGGGAACCTTCTCTCTGACCAAAGGGATCCGTTGTTAAATGTACGGGGGAGCAACAGACAGCAAGGGAGATGGTCTGAAAAATTAGCAGTGCACAGAGTTGTGCTGAAAAGCCTTGTTGGCATCAGAAGACTTTCAGCAGGGTACCTGAACAAGAAAAAATTGGGAAGCCTGGACAGAGCACACCCCTCATAAAGCTCATCTCCATTATGGAATTCTTAGGTGGAGTAGAGCAGGCCCAGGGGCAGGGGTGACAAGGCTCATGGCTCTGTGAAAGAGGAAATGGAGAACTGACAGCAAGTGGACAAGAGCAAGTGGACACTCACAGGTCACCAGAGAAAGGGGAAAAATGCAACCCTTTGTGATTACAGCTAAGCACAAATAAATCCATAGGAAAAAGACGTTTTCTGTTTCCTGCAAGGAGTAAAGTTTGGGGGGGAAATGGCCTTGCCAAATATTTTTCTCTGCTGGAGGCATCAGCAGGGTTCTGACAGGCACGTTAGGAAAACAGACTATACATTGTGCATATTCAACAGCCCCTATGGGAGACATAATTTTCTCAGGCTGCCATTGGGGTTGTGTTTGGCACTTGAACTGTTCCACGGGCTTTGATAGCCCAGGATCTGTGTAGATGATGTTTTGTTCTGCAGGAAAAGAGGAGAAGCACATGACCAAAAGCTCTGATCGGCTTTTGAAAGACCCAGACCAGCAGAGCTCAACCAACAAAACTCCTTTGTAATGGAAATGCCATACCTAGGCATGAAATTAGAAAAGCAATGTGTACAAGCAGATTACAATAAGATTGAAGTCGTCCCCGGTATTCCTGCCCCAGCAAAAAAGGATGCAAAGTTAAGATACCTTTGAGCAGTGAACTGTCTACCCAATTTAGCTGTCTGAGCAATCAATGATGGATCTTTATGTGCCAGGGTGTTCAGGAGACCTAACATACAGATCTTCTCAGGGAAACTGAAAGGAGCTAATGAATAGCCCCAGATAAAAAAGGAATTAAGTGCAGAACTGGACACAGATCTTTACAGACCGGTGCTGACTGAGCCGGACACTCTCCTTGCACTCTCACTAGTGCTTATGACCCTAGTGAGGCATAAAGATTAATGCTTATCCAAAAAACGTTTGCTTCCTACTTTTTGTAGAGCGTTTGCAGGCTGCCTACTGACTGTGTCGTCTGGTTTCAATTAGAGATAGTATTAGTCTTTACTTACAGTCTTAGCTGGGTGTCGTTTTGCTCCAGACAATTCAAGCTACTCTTCCCTGCCCCATTCCAGAGGAGACTGAAGTTGACACCTTTCTCTTCTTACCTCTGTGATTGTCAGGAAGTTAATTAATAATAAGTCAGGCTCTGCTTACACTCCAAATTGACCAGCTCTGTTCATGTCAGTGGGGTTGCCCTGTCTGCAATGCAGTTTGAAACCCTCTGGTGCCCCAGAACTCCAGCAAGGTAATGACTGTTATTCTGAGTGAGCACACAAATCACTGGGCAGGAGCAGTGCTCCTCCTTTTCAGCAGGAGATGCTGAAAAATCATGCAAATTCTCTTTGTTCCCAGGTGGCACAGCATAAGTGGCCTCACAGAAGCTTAAGGAGGTGTTCCAAGGCTATCCTTGACCATGAAATGCTTCCTGGGGCATCATAAATGCCAAGGAAACTTCTTTTTTTTTAAACTGTTTTTAAACAAGAGTCAAGCTGCACAGGCCAGGTCACGGTGTAGGTAAGGAGTCTTTGAAGATGTCTCCACTGAGACAACACCTAGAAGGGCAGCATCTTCCTGTTTGACTCCACTCGCTTTCTTAATTAAGCCTCTGGAATCATAGAATCACAGAATCATCGTGCAGCAACAGGAAACAGCTGGCTCCCTTTGGAGAAGTGGATAATGTCTGTTTTCCACCAAGGCCTATCTAAACAGCAGGAAGGGTGCCCTGACCATCACTCCGTCCCCACAGAAGCTAAGGGCAACACCCTAGGGATCATTTGGCCTTCTCTAGGAAAGGTAAAAAAGACATGAATTTACTTTGAGGACTGGACTGCACACAGGGAATTGCATTCACGCACAGAGGTTCTACCACCCCAGATGGGCTGGCCAGTGGAAGCAGCTCCTGCTCTCCTCCACCACACCAGTTCATTTTGACCCAAATATTCCAGGGTGACATCCCAGACGCAGTCTGGCCAGCAGATCATCATCAGGAAAGGTCTGTCTGTCAAGACAGCAAGACATACCCCCGAGTGCCTTTGAGAAGGCACGGGAGGAAATTAAACACTGAAAATGAAGAGTCTGAAGTGCATAGGCAGCTCCTCCAGCAAGGAAAGCTGAGAGCAGGTTTTTCTGGATCATGAATTTGGCCTAAGATGACTAGATTCTGTGCAAATTTCACTTCATATCTCTGCTTGGGTCTAGCCTTAAATCTGCCTTCATTCCTGTGGAGAACAGCAATACTTCCATGGTGTTTCACAGTGACACCATTAAACTCAGTAATCCCTCTTCAAGACCTAGGAGTAGAAGGTCTTGGACAAAAAAGCTTTTCTTTTCTAACTAAGAGAGACATTGAACAATAGAGTCAGCCTGGAGGCACTGAGAGGATTCATAGAGTTGCAATATGCTTGAGAAAGGTAAATCTTGGGCTGAGGGGCTGCAGCTGATCTCAGGACCCTTACCCCAGCGGCCACGGCTGCCTCGGTGCTGCGCAGCTCCACGCGGTGTTCCTCGAGCGAGGTCTCTTGGCTCCTGTTTCCCTGAGGTGCCTTTCCATATGGAAGATAAAGATCATTAAGATCCTCCAGAGGACAACCATGAGATCCAGCCAACATTCCTCCCTTCAATAAATAAAACAGTTTCTAGCATAGGCGGCTCTGTGAGTTATTGCAGAGCACATAATAGTCCCTGTATTTGCCTACACAATCACTGTGCTCCCCAGATCTAACTCATTACTGTGCTTAGCGAAGCGCTTTGAACTGCCTCGAGCATGAAAAGCCCCATATAAGAACAAATTTTATTCTCATAAAAAGGTATTAAGGCAAGTTAGAGGCACTATTGACGCACATGATATGTTATAATTGGCAAACGTTCACAAAGGCCAAATCCAGCTTCGTGCATCAGGCTGGAGGGTACCTGCGTGTCTCTGGGTGCATCCTCTCCTCCGCCTGCAGCGCTCCCAGCTCCTGCAGCCAGACTGGCTCTTTGAGAGCTCCCACTTCCTAAACACAGCCCTTTTGTTCGGGACGAGCAGCAGGACTCTGCTTGACCTGGTTTTAAAGGGAGACAGGAACCCTGCTGGCTCGTATCTGGTGTTATCCAGCCCCACCTCAGTCTTTCCTCACCCATCGTTCCCCCACAGTCGTTTTGGTCTCCGTAACACCGTAACCGGCCACCCCCGGGGACCCCAGCTGTATCCCTGCACCTCAACTGGAGCACGTACCACCCTTCCACAGCTCAGCTGTGACCTGCAGCACCCTTCCTGGAGTTCACCCCGCTCGCCCTTCCCACCAGGACTCTTCCTTTCCCATATCATTGACTAAAAAGCCATCAGGGCACCACCGTCATTCCAGTCTGTCCTGGTCTGGACTCTCATTCACTGCTTACTAGTCTTGCCAAATTTGTTAATTTCCAAAATATTACCCATGAAACAGAGGGACTCTGTAGGTATAGAACTGAGACAGCTGAAGTCCTCTTCCTAGGAATAGCTAGAACTCAAACAGCTTCTAGTAACCCAGAAGTCCTGGAAAACAAATAATATTTGGAAATGTCAGGTCATTCATCCACAGGAAAGTCTTTCTATCAGCACTGGGCTTAAGGATGTTATCAGAGAAGCCAGGAATGTTCTTGGGGTTGGAGGGTAACGGGCAGAACATTTTTTGCAGGCCCACACAAAAATGTTGGGTTGTCCCAAGCCAATGTCATGTCCCAGAGGGACAGCAGAGTCAGCACTTTCACTGCTGTAATTACCAGCAACCAAGATAAATACATTAAATATTAATGGGAATATTGAGAAATAACAAAATCTAATAAGAAACCACAATGGTATGTGCTCACAGGCACGTGTGTGTGCACGTGGGGGCAGTGTGTCCAATGGGCTCGTGTGATCATCCAATATCCTGGCTCGCGAGCTATGTTCAGTCCCTAAAACTTTCCACTCTCTTGAATTCCTCTGTACAAAAGAAGGAATGGCTTTAAAATGAGCCCATTTTAAATGGCCCATTTTAAAGCTCTAACAGCTCCATATTGGCTGTAAAGCACATTGCTTTTCAGGAGATTTGAGCTCAGTTTCTCTTCTGGACTAAAAGGTATTTGGAAAGCTGTGGAGATTTTGTGTTCATTCTGGGAGAGAAAACTGTGTCCCCTCCATGGCCTCCCCATGTCCAAAAACCTTCCTTCAAGACATGTTGCTCCACCGTGCAGCCTTGAGTCTTAAAAACAAGAGCAGGCGATGGAAAGAGTGAGCAAAAACCTCTGAAAACCTGAATTTCTCAAGGCTTCCTACACTGTGGGGCTGAGGAAGGGGGAAAGCTCATGCATTGGCTCTTTCTCCAAAGGCTGCATAGTGAGATTCCCAGTCCCTTCTTATTCCAGCACTCAGGAACTCGGTGCAGTCAGAGGCTTGGGACTTAACTTGCAATGAACCTGCACATAAATGATCCATGTATAAGGAAAGGTCACCAGGATGTGGAAGAACCTGACCAGGAGGTGCAACACCGGGCCATGTCGAGGATGAACATTTCTAGAGATAAGATCTAGTATGTGCAGCACCTCTTTGGTCGAGCACATGGGAAATGTTGCTCGAGATCTTTCACTTCAAGTGAGCGCTGAAAGTTTGGTTAAATTCTCTTGGCTGCCCTCCACTCTGCTCACAAAGCGCTGCTGGGAAAGGAGGAAACTCTTATTTGCATGACAAAGATCGGGAGTCTTCTTCTTCCACACAATGATGAATTGTTCAATGGAAGTTTAATCCAACAGGTCCTGCTGTCTGTCCAGTGGCCTGGTCACCACCGCTTTAGCTGAGCATGGATCCAGTGGAGTAAGCAAGAAGAGACCTGCACTGGTGATGTGCAGGTGGGATGAAGCTCCCATAGCTTCATTTTTAGATCTTTCCCGATCATCCCAATGATGTTCCACCAAAGCTACTCATCCAATTACTGGAGCACTTTGAAAATGCGATATGGATCAGTCTAACACCTCAAGCTTCTCCCAGCACAGAGTGTGAGTCTGCAGACACTGCACTTTTGGGAAGCATCAAGAACCACACAGAGGAACTTTGTGGCTTTTCTTAGTTGGTTCTGACTTGCTTTTGACTACTTGCCTGCCCACTATTAACACCCCACGGTGCAGTTGTGTTTGACATCCCTATAACAAACCCTGATTTATACGGCCTCACACGGTTCCTCCTCCTTTGTGTGGCCTTGAGAACAGCAGAACAGGCATAATAAAATGGAACCCATTTAAATCAGTCACCACCAAGGAGCAGACATCTTCAAAGACCATTATCCTTGTGAATCAAACTTCACCCTTTCTGAATAATCATGTTTTTTTAATGAAATGTAGCTTTTGGGGTTTGGCAGAAGCAGACAAATACTTACTCCAGTGACTAGACTTAGAAAAAAAAAAGGTGAACGTATGACTGAGATTCACAGAGCTGCAGAATAAAAGAGATAAAAGATCCCGAGAAAAATTGAATGTGTGACATTCATCACTCGATCATTCAATTACAAGTATCTGAGCAGCTGTCCAGTGAAAGGAATCCAAGCTCCCTATTTTATGGCACGTCTCTGAACACCTCTAGTGCTTTTCCACATGGCGATGCAGCAGATGAGCCGAGCTCCATTCTACACCCCTTGCCCACAGAAAATCTGCAAGCCATCCTTAGTGATGCTCACTAATTTAGGATCCGTGTCATAATATGCTCTGCCTCCAAAGCGTGTCTACCCTGTAAACTGCTGCTTGCTTTAGGAATGTGGTTTTCCTGTGGTACAACGTGAACGCTGCAATCAGTGCTGCACGTGCCAAATAGGCAGGGCTGGGTGGGGAAAGAGAAGGGAGGCTTCAGCTCAGAAACAATAGTACCTATTTTTGGCTCCCGAAACCGAGCTTTGCTGACCCCGCTCTGTTGGGATGATCCAACACGTATCCCTGGAGATGTTACCAATCCCAGGGAGTCACAACAGTTTGGGGTGTTGGGCTTCAGCATCCTGGGGGAGGGAAGTTAAGCAGCAATTTTTCTGAAGCTTGTTGCAGGAACAAACTGTATCACAGTAACTGTTATTTTATGATTAATATTCAGATGAGGTTATTTCTCAGTCTGAACGTATCACCACAACACAGGAGATACGTTCCTGCCCCGTCCCACTCTGACAGCCCTCCACCAGAATGCAGCAGGACATCCCCCCCCCGGCTCCGAAACACCCTACACAGAAACCTGCTGGGACACCACGGCGATGTTTTAAGACCTGGTGAAGCCTGTTGTAGGACCAAATGCCCTCCTGCTCACTGCTGCCTGGGACACACAGAATATAGTCTGAGTGAATGTACATCCCAACTCTGTTTTATGCAAGTACAGTGCTCACTGGGGGTTGTGCAGTATTTTCACAGCACCCCAAGAGCTACAGTCCCTACTTCCCTCAGAGATCTGGCCCACAAGCAGCTTGGCACACATCTGCTTTGCAGTAAGAGCTCTCTGCACACTTGTAACCTGCAGGCACTGTCAGAGAGGGTTAGCTCAGCCCTCCCTCGACAGCCCCCTCTGACAACTTTATTCACATACCAGCATCCTCAGACAGTGCAAGCCAAAGTCTCTGCGCACACCGCCTGCTGGAGGAACCCTCAGGAGGTTGTCCCATCCTCTTCATGGCTTTACAGTCCAAATCCTGTCCTGACATTCAACCTTCAACATGGGCACCTCTCTTTATGGCTGAAGGGGCTCCCCATAGCCACACCACCCTCTCCCTCCTGCCACCAGCAGCCCGTTCCTCACCTGGCACCATCCCCTCAGTCCTGCTGGACTGCTGGTGGAAAGGTGGGACAAATCCAGCTGGGAAACTTGGGCCCCACAGCTATCGGCAGGGATGAGGAAGGCAAGAGGGAGGTGAGGAAGAACATCTTACCTTGGCACTGCTGCCAGGAGAAGCTGCTGTGCAACACAGCCCGGCTTGGCCACCTCTGATGCCACACCAGCATCCTTCAGGAAAGCAGGGAACCAAACCGCAACCTCGTAGCTCTGCAACTCCCTGAGGGACTCTCTTTTCCTTCTTCAGCTGCTTTTCTTCATTACGTTATCCTGCAGTACACTGTGCTGTTGAGTAATTAGAAACATATATATATATATATATATATAACCTATACATAACAGTTTCTCAAAAGTCTGGAGTGTTTACCTTTAGGAATGTAGCACTGAAGGAAAATGACACCATTTAGACACCATAGAAAGAAAGGGTTCACTATATTTAAAAAAAAAAAAAAGTGACATTCTTGACCAAGGAACAAACCAGTACAAATAATCACAATCTCATTTTGCAGCCATTTAACTCTTTTTATCTTTTTCTCTCCCAAGCATCTGAAGAACATGAAGAGAGGCCTGACTCCTTCACATGGGAACTATCACTGAGAGGGAACACGCAGCCGCCGATTGATCTGTCAGGACGGAGCGAGTCCAAACCCGAGTTAACGGTGCCTGATGTTGGCCAGGGCTGGGAGAGCTCCCCTCCTCCCAGGACCAGCCCCATCCTCGGTCCCTGCCAGCCCCGCAGCCTGCCAGCGTGGCAGATCCCTTCTTCTAAACAAAGGTTGGCTGGAGAAGCCCAGCAGAGTCTTATTTCATCACGGTGGAGTTTTGGTATCCACAGGAAAAAAATAATAATCCTGGAACCAGAGTGTATTTTCATGATCGGTGACTACAGAGCGGTGTAAAATGGCTGCTCGGCTTCTCTCCATTCCAGCCTGTGCCTTTGAAGTCATGGTAACAGCTTTTGGATTCGAATCCTCTGATGAGACTCCTTGATTTATTAGGTAAAACATCTGGAAAAAATGAAGACTTGTGGCAGTGTAAATCCTCCAGGAGGAGCGGAGAGAGGTTTCATCCGACCAGGACTCCTGTCAAAAAAGCGAGGAAACCTGAGCCCCGGCGACTCGCTTCAGGTTGCCCGGAGGCTGAAAAGCTGGGGCTGGGAATGGGCCTGTTCCCCTTTCACCCACTGGCCCAGAGAGGAGCAGGCAGACTCGGCGGAGGCTGCGTCCATCGGCCAAGAGCCCTGGGAGCTGGGGCCACCACTCTCTCCATGAGCTTCATACGCTCTTGCAGCTTGAGGCTCGGTAGCAATTCTGCCCTTGACATTACTAAGGCAGCTCCTGTTGTAAATCACAGTGTGCTGAGGGAGCGGGGGGAAATGTAAAATACCTGCCTCTCTCCCACAAAGAAAAAGGTGAGAGGGACATACAGATGGGCCAGAAATACATAGTTCAGGTCACCCTGCGCTGCAGGACTGTGAGGAAGAGGGGTGTCAGGGTGACTCTTCCTTTCCCCAATCACAATGAGACCCAAGGAACGGTGGCTTCGGCAGGAGAAGAAAATTACCAGCCTTGGGCAGTGTGATTTGAAAGGAGTAAAACCTGCACAGGTAACAAACAAGGGAACAAGCATCTGATGAAGCATATTTTTCTTTCGTTTGGAATCAGCCCTGAAGTGAGGCAAAAATAAAGAGGGAGGAGAGGGAGCAGCAGGAACAGCTTGGAGTTACTGCTAATGGCTTCTGCTCCGAAACGTGTGTGCGGGGGCACACGCGTGTGAGCGTGTACGTGTGCATCTGTGCCTTCCTCTGTAAAATATTGGTTAGATGAGGGCAAAGCTAGAAATCACGGAGGTACTTGACTCAGAATTATTTACTCTCTCTGCCTCCTCCATACAACAACCCATGTTCCAAATTTCAGAGCTCATGCTTTTTTCCCCAGAGAGCCATCTTTTGACAGTTATTTTCCCATCTAAATCCCCCTTCCAGCAATTTGGATAACACAGTTCAAACACCAGCCCGAGTGCCAATGTTCTTTTCGGAGGGGGCGTAGGACCAGCGGAGGAGGGGGGAGTTTGGGGAGTATTTTTTTAATCAGATAAATTATTGCTGGGAAACCAGCCACTTCTCTCCATTCAATTTATACTCTATGGGGAATCCATCTAATACCCCTTCTCTTAGTGTGAAGCAGGACTGGCGAGATGCTGTATCAAACCAGGGAGGAAGGCAAAAGATGGGATGGAGTGCAGGGAATGAGCAAAGAAGGGGAGGAAGGGGCTACGCAGAAGCCGGCGGAGAAGAAGAAAGGCCAGAGACAGGCAGATGCACCTCCTCACACAAGGGAGGGAAGGAGAAAATGGTTTTGCTCCTTTCTCTGCTGGCAAATTGGAACAGGCTCCAGCCTGTGCGGGGCGGGCTGGGGGTGGGAAGGGATGGCTCTGAGCTTGGGGGGTGAGGGAAGGAGCTTTTTACCTGCGGGGAGGTGGCGCGGCTCCGCGGGACGCAGGTTCCCATCGGGCGCCGCTTGAGTCTGCAAAACGAGTTTTAGTGATTTCCCACCCCTTCCCAGTGGAACTGGGAACGCGCCAGTTCACCTCACCGTTGTAACTGGAACTGGATAATGCTTTGCTCAGCTGAGAGAAGCTGAGGACTGGGAACGGAGACAGCGTCCATGTATGAAACACGGGGTTTCATACGTGCTCGCGTGGCAGTGTGTCTGGGAAGCCTGCCCTGCTGTCTGGGCACTCCTTCCACCCTGCCCTGTGCCTCTGGAACACCCAAGGCCCATCCCAGACAGGGCTCCCTTGTGCCAAGGTGCTGTCCCAACACGCCGGGCCGTGTCCTGAAGAGCTCCCGGTCTAACCAGAGAGGCAATTAGAGGTGGGGAGTGGAAACAGGTGCACAGAGAAGGGAAATGATTTTCCCCAAGTGAGTCAGTGTCCAAACCGAAGCCAGAACCCGCTGCCCCATTCCAGGCCACAGCACTCGCTTCTCCTTCACGTGCTAACACCAATTTTGGCTTCCCACTCTAGCAAGTCTCAGCCACCATAAAGGCATATTGAGTTTTTAAAGAATTACAGGGTAATGGCACCTGAACGGGTGTCACAGCGCACGTTTCTGGCCTTTTATTCTTCTTTGTAATGAAGAATGAAAAGAATGAAAAGCCTTAGAGGGAGAGTTGGCAGTAAGCTCAGGAGACAAGGAGACTTCCAAGGAAGATTTCCCAGATCCTGGGAGTCACTACGCTACATAGAATGGTGGAAAATAAAGGAAATGGCTCAGCAGGAGGCAAAGGGGAACAAGTGGAAGAGTAACTCTGCTCTGGAAAACTGCAAGGAGACCATGACACACAAAGAGAAATAAGGCAAAAAACAAATTCAGACATGTACAGTCTGCATTTCGGATACCTTCCTTCTGACAGCCCAACTGTCAAAAAACTGCTGAGCACCCATTCTCAGGGAGTCAGGCCTTAACGCAGAGCCCAGTTGTTTTGGGCCCAAAACAAACAAAAGAGATTCTTTTAATTCGGAGCTCATTTCCATTTGCCATAAGAGGCTACGGGCATTTGCCAGCCCCCCGATTTTCTGTCTGCAGATCTCAGCTGTCTGAAGGTGTCGTTCCTGATCCTACAGCTTCCTTTCCCAGGCAAAATTAACGCTTAAAGCAACACTGATCTAAACACCTAATTAAAAACCCCTCCAGCCCACCTACCAAATAAACTTATTTTCAGACTTCAATTAACCTCTGAGGTTATTACTTGGAATTACAGATCTCCCTGGAAATGCCAGAACTACCTGTGCCGAGATGAAGTGAGCCCACTTGTTCTGCAAGTGTCAGGTTATGGGGATTGTCTGACCCTGCAGTGGTTCCTGTCCATTCTCCAGGAAAAAAAATAGTAACTTTTTGGCATTTTCCTCCTTTCTAAGAAATAGAGAAAGTATTATCTTTTCCTCCTCCTAACTTTTTTTTTCTCATATTTTGAGTCCCTAGACCTATGTACTTTATTAAAGCACTGCCCATTTCAGAGGCTTTACCCAGGACTGGATGAGCTCTGGTGATAAGTATATTCAAGCTGCTTTGTGCATTTAGTTGTCCCTAAATGTCTTTTGGGGAATCTGTGTTCCAGATTCTAATAATTTTCCTTAAGACTCCAGGACTCAGCAAGCTCTCCCCTCCCAGTCCCCAAGCAAAACAGAAACTGCAACTTGTCAACCCTAGATCAAGCACAAACCTCTCTAAAATCCCAACCTGGAACTGTCTTTCATAGGTCTCTTTTCTCCGTGACTCTTGCACTCCATGGGATCTGCAGGAGTCTCCCTGTCATGGAAAGAAACCATGACATGTATCAGGACCTCTTCTTGCCAAGAACAAGGTGGAGCGGCTGCTCTTTGCCAGCAGGTACGCGTTATATTGCTGTTTAAGCCTCTCCAAAATTTCTGGGGAGTCACCGGGCTGTGGGAGTTTTGGGCTGCTCCATTCTTCCACTCTCGTTACCATCTTTCATTCCTTTTACACCCGATACCATGTGGTTTATAGAAATCTCTCTGGGCTCAATAAACTATGAAGTGAGCCTCCTTATCCTGTTTTCTTTTTTTTTTTCCTGCCCCTCTTCCCTCATTTCCTGGTGCTAAAGCTAAGCAACCAAATCCCCTGGGCTCGCTGCTGAGCAAAGGACAGCTAGAAACGGCAGGTAAAAGGCTCCTGCCTAAGGATGAAGGAAAAGTGAGGAGAATTTCCCAGCCCTCTTCCTAGGAACAACACCCTCCTGCTTCTGCTCACGTCACTCTTCGGCCGTTACACAGAGAGTAAGGAAAGGACCAGAAAAAACAGAATTTACACAGCCAGGGATCCGTGTCCCTTCAAGAAACAGTTCCCACACTGCTTCTTGGGGGCAGATAGATGGGCTCGGAGGTTTGTCAACACCCGGCCCATGGGCCCTGACAGGTTTTGTCAGCATCAGGCTTTTCTTCCCGTTCCCCTTGCACTGTCCCGTGGTGCACCTGCGGGAGCAGAGCCGGGGGACCGGCAGCCCACGCGCCCTGCTTCTCGTCACTGTCACTCCACTAATGGAACACGTGCAGCAACAGGCTGATCCCCGAGAAGCAGAAGTGCCCGAGCTGGGTTGTTTGGGAATTACATCCCATAGATCATCTTCTCCCCCCTGCCCTTCTCGCTCTGCTTCTGCATCCCCTGTGTGCTCGGCTGGACAAAGGGCAGCGCCTGGCAGCTGGCTCCTGCTGCTTCTCCGAAGGAACGCGTGGAGGAGATTTTTTTCCACCAGTGGGGACTCTATTTTGGGGTTGGTTTTTTCTCCCCCCTCCGTCCAGCTTCCCTTCAGGTAACTCGTGGGAATTTTGCTGTCAATTCAGTTGCTCACAGCTCCGATTGACTGACGGTTTCAGAAGTAATTCAAGGGAAGGGAAGAATGACAGAAGAACAGGATACCTCTTTAGAAACCAAGACTAGAATGCTAGTGCAAAAGGGCTGCTGGAAATCTTGTTTTCATCACCCACAAATTCCCTGATGCTGGAAAACGTACCCCGCTTTCCCATATTCTCCGATTTGCTACAAGTTCTAACATGAACAGCTTCTGCTGGGAATAGCTGACTTTGCCAGAATATGATAGTTGCTGTTCCTACGCTGTCCTCCCCTCCCCAGATTATCACATTTCAGCCCAGAAAATGAAAATTGCTCAGTGTTTACTAACCATTCTGCTCCCTTCCACTCCACAAGGACCTCTGTGGGAGAGCCAGATCTCTGCTGTTTACAGGACCATCTGCTTCTGTTGCTTTTCTTCACCTGAAGTTAGAACGCGCTGTTCAGGATATTGCTCATGGTTGTGTTGGGAACTGCAAAGAGCAGATGAGGATTTCAGGTGGTAAGCGAGCAGTGTGAAGAGAAGAATACAAATCTGTTCTCATCTAAATAGCCCTAAAAATAATTTAAAAAAAAAAAAAAAAAAAAGAGAACAAGATGAAAGAGGAAATTCCAAAAAGCCAATGACGGTTTGAGCAGCACAATCATTCCAAGGAGAGTTTTTCCCACCTTTTAATGAGAATTTGAACATTTAGAACCAGAAGGGGAAAAGCTCCAATGATTGCTCCCCTGAAATTGCACTGATCCCTCTGCTCTCTGGCATTTTAAAGTCTCTACAGGTAGAGCTACAAGACTCTGCCCAAACCTGTACTGCTGCCGTGAGCTGTTTAGTTGAGAGTTCTCCATGTAGTTTAACTAAAGGCCACATGTTTCCAGGAGTAAGGGGGGACCCTTGGGAGTCAGAAAGAGATCAGAAATGTCTGTCTGTCCCTAATGCCTTCGCTGGGGTGCCCAGAGATGAACCCCAAAACCAGAGCTGCTGTCTTTAGGGCCTGAGCCTGCCAGCCTGGCTTCAGGAGGGACCAGAAGGGGCTCTCCAGAGTTTAAACACTCTCTGCTCCTCAGCTGAGCTCGCTGTGCGACGTGCCCGGGCAGGCTCTGCAGACATCCACCGGCTCTGCAAGAGGCAGAGAGGCTGAGGAGCACGCTGTGCTCGCAGACACGGGCAGATGGAGCAAATACCTGCAGGACCCAGGTCTTCCCTCGTGTCACAGCTGCTGTGTGTGTCCCAGCTGCTGGGCAGGGGCTGCACTGCAATGTCGGGGGGTGCCTCGGGACCAGTGGGCTGTGGCAGATGCTCTGCTCCCAGCTCCAGGCTTCCAGTCCGCAGC
Source organism: Scolopax mira (assembly GCA_004320125.1). Classification (NCBI taxonomy): domain Eukaryota; kingdom Metazoa; phylum Chordata; class Aves; order Charadriiformes; family Scolopacidae; genus Scolopax; species Scolopax mira. The sequence goes on from BJBW01010261.1 coordinate 45,638, forward strand.
GTCGGGGCCTGGCTTGGAAGAGAAATAAGAAATTGTTGCTGTTCCTGGCCCTTCTGAGCGTTAGCAAAAATTAGAACAGCCCAAAGAGAGGAGCTGAACTGCCCCTGACACTGGAGAAAAAAAAAAAATGGTGACTGAAGAATCTTTGCTCCAGCCCTTGCTGAATTTTACACCTCGAGTTGCTAATTCAGGCCAAGAACTGGCTAAAGGGGTGGACTCTGCACCGTGCCATTAGCTTGAGGAGGATCGGCCCGTCCACAGGGACTCTTGCTGTTCTGAGCAGCATTTTACAGAACAAACATACACTGGAAATTCACATTTATGCACACACAAAGGCAGAGAAGGAGCAGTAAGTACTGGAAGGTGCAGAGGACGCAAGGTCTCAGGGATTAATAGCCCACAAGAGGTTCCTTCTGACTGTCCCTCTGTACCATGGGATCACAATTTATTTGCTGCACCAGTTCAGGGACAGAAATTTCACCAGTTTGGAGAGGAACACGATGTCCCAGTTGGCGGCTTCCCAGCTCTGCCCTACCAGCTCAGCACAACTTGCCCAGATCACGTCCCAAGTCTTGAGGCTGTTGAGAAAGGAGGCTGCGAGCTCCCAGGAAGGGAGGAGCTTGCCAAGGCAGCCAGTGCTGGGATAGGCAACCTGCAGAGAACATTTCCTTGCCTAAACAACCCCAATATCCCTTCCCTGATCTCCTTTTTGAGGAGTTCACAGTAACTGAGCCCAGAGCAGAGGGTGACCCTGAGGACCTCAGACCTGCTTCAATGGCACCGAATGAAATGAAGGTCCAGCTTCCCATGGCTGACACCCCACACCTCTGAGATCTGTGAGGGCTTCGTTCCCAAGCTCCAGCAGAGCTCAGCTCTTTGGTGAGCACTAAAGCAAACCCCTTGATTCACAAAGGCACTCACACGGATGCTAGCAAGGGTCTGGGATGTTCTGAAAACCTCGTCGTTACTGAGTGAGGGGAGAAAGACTGAAATTAGACTTTGCAGAAGTCTCGTTCACTCCTCAGGAACCTTCTCTTTCAGCCTAAGTGTTCCTTGGAACAGCCATGGATAACACCCAGGCAGAAAACAGTGCCTTTAGCAGCTCTGCAGCTCTCAGGGCCTGGATCAGGACCTCTGGAGCACACATGCTCTTCATTAATGCTAATCCAGGAGCAGAAATGATCCCGGAGCAAAACCTCCAAGAGGATTATAGTCCACAGATACTGCCTCATCGAGCTGTGATGCAGAGAGGGATCCAACCTGAATTTCCTCCAGAACACGCAGTCAGATCTGGTTGCTCTGGTTTGGACCCAGCTCTGGCAAGATGGAAAGCAGTTCAGCGGGACACTGAGAGAAAGGAGCAGAGAGAAAGGGAAACAGTCCCCTCCCTCTTCTCCCCCCCCCCCCAAAACCAGCAGCGTTTCACTTCTGGGGCTGTAAGTGCTGCACAATCAACTTCTCTCCCTCCCCTCACTCTGGGTTACGTTGTTCGCTTTCCTCCAAATTGTTTCCACATTCTGTATAAATAACCCCAGTGCCAGCGAGGGGGAGGGGGAGAGCGCAGGGGCGCCCGGAGAAAGGGGTGGGAGGAAATCAAATGTCTTTGTTACTTTTGAAAAAGAAGGTGGAGGACGCGGAGGAGCCCTTTGGAGCTGGAGCCTTGGCAGACCCAACGCGTCGAGCTCGCGTTCAGACCTGGAGGAAGAAGAGTAAACAAGGGGGAGATTATATATAATTATAGACAATCATCTTGCCGGGGATAAACAGGAATCAAAAGCACGGAGGCACTGAAGTCTGGCACGTCCCCAAGCAGAGAACAGAAGCCAGCCAGTGAGAGGCAACGTGGCTGGAAAGCGCTTCCCTTTGGGCTGTTTTCAGTTAGCTCAGGGGCTGGTTTTTTGGTTTGATTTGGTTTGGTTTTTTCCCCTCTCTTTTTGGCTTGAGGCATTCCCCCATAAAGAGAGGAGCCCATCCAATGGGAAACAGAAGCCAAACTGAAGTCAGCAGAATCCTTGTCTGCGACATTAATAGATTACCCTGTGAGAAACGTCAGAAACATTTGGAAAAGATACAGCCCGCTTAGGTCAGCAAAACCAGCAACAACAGGAATTTCTGGACAAAAAAAAAATGGCTTTAGAGATGCTCCAGGAACCATGCCTGCGTGTCTCAGGGGCACAACCCCCTTTGCAGGATGCAGAGCTGTGGCTCAGGGTGCCAGGCGGGTCCTGCTCACAGCTCCCGTGGATCCGGGCTGGGTGACAAAAAGGTGTCGGGGTCCCCTGGCTGCCTCACCTGCCCCCAGCATACACAGCTGGGAGAACCACCCATTTGGTGTATCTCCTCCATTTTGCTGCAAATCAGAGGAGAAAGGATGAGCCATCAGCTCATCCCGCACTCCCTCCCGCCGCCTCCGCACCCGCAGAGGGAATAAGCGGGAACCGGAGCGTGATGGGACCCTCCCTCTGCCACCTGCCCGCGGGGGGACCGTCGGTGGCCTCGCCAGGTGTGGGGACAGTGATTCCCTGTCACCACCTGCCTGCCTCTGCCAGGGAGCAGCAGGGGGGCCCGGCTTGTTCTGCCTCGCTGCCGGCATCACACCCCCTCGGCAGAATGGCCACGGCTTTGCTTTTGGAGCTCCTGGGAGAGGGGAGTTAAAAAGGCTGCGTAGGCAACGGAATGGCTCTGGCCATAGTCTAACGAGCAGAGTGTGATGCTACAAGTGTGATGCTGCAGACAAGACCAGGGATGCTGAGCTGCCTCCCTGAGTGCGTAACAGTGCCCTGCAGAGGGGCAAGGAAGGAGAAAGGATGAAAAAAAAAAAGCCAAGAAACACAACCGAAATAAAGGCAGATGGTCCATAAGGATTGTGGGCTGGGTTTTTTTTAAAGAAGGACTTGGGGGGATTTAAAAAAGAAAAAGAAAAGAAGCCTCATTCGTCCTTCTTTTCCTTTCCTTGGAGGCTCTGGAGAGTTGGGGGGAAGGTGACATCATGACGAACAAAGGACGGCAACCTCAGACGGTGACAGACGGAGGATTGTTTAGCAAGACAGTGTAAAAAGCTCTCTCCCAGGCACGATTTTAAATCCAAATAGCTTACAGCCCGCTGAATTCTTAAGCCATTTTCCTCATCTCTCAGCTGTTCTTCATTGAGGACGCAAGCAGATATTTCAAAGCAAAAAAAAAAAGCAGAGAGGAAAAATAACTACGTATGAGAAATAACCAAACCTGTGTTTCGAATCGGCGTAACAGCAGAGGAACAGGGTGTGCTCACAGACTCTGCTACCTTCTCCCCTTCGGTACAGGTGCTCTCAATAGCCTTTCTCCTAAGGAAAGAAAATAGATTTTTTAAGGGAAATGACATTTGCTCTATGAGAACAGTGTCACAGTTTGGTGCATGGTATTACCTGGCTATCTGGGTATGGTGTTTTGTGTATTTTCTAAGAATTTGTTATCATGGGCATTTTTCCTCCAGGATTTCTCATGCTGACAGTCCTTCCCCAGTGGTGTGTACCTACGCAGATGCACACACACGTAAGCCTCAGATCTCTTTACTGGCCATGTAGAAACTGTTTGAGTACCACAGACTAGGTCAGTCTAAGTATAAAACACAAACCATGTTCATCTGAAAACTGCTGGAAAGAGACCAGAAAGAGCGCGCAGAGGGAGTGGAATTGGAAAAAAAAAGACAGTTAAAAAAATGCATTTGAGGTCCCAGTCTCATCTGCTATAAATTTATATTGACTCTTTAAGGTAATATCTAAGCAATCTGCTCCCACGCCAAGTTACAGCAGCTACTTCCAAATATCCCAGACATTCGTGTATGGAACCAAGAATAAAAACAAGATAACAGAATGATATAAAAAAGTAAGCTGTGTCCTTTAAACACGTCTGTGTGCCACGCTGGACAGGAGCAGTGTCAGAAGCTTAGCAATATGGTAAGAGGGAAGAAGTGAGACAGACTGACAGACCCAGACAGATCATACCTGCCTTAATTTCTCTTTCATTTCTCCATGACCAAGAAGGGAGAAGGATACAGAGCGTTTGTCCTGATGTTGTGTCAAAACTGAAATGAGGTTACTGGTCTCCTGCAAGCACAGATGAACATCAATCACAAAACCCTCATAGAGGCATAAAACACAGTCCCTGGGTGTTATTAGAAAGCAAGAATTAAAAGTTTATCAGGATGGAAAGAGCAGATCCTCAAGGGAGAATGGATTTCATAAGCAATCAGCAAATCCTTCTCCAGGCACCTCAGTGTGACTTGCAAGGCAGTGAGAAAATCAAAAGAGCTACTACCTAAAGAGAATATAGCGAGTGTTCCCAGCAGGCATCTTAGAAAAACCCCTCAGTGGGATAAAGTGTCAATTCTTTCTTGCCTCTTCCTGCTTTCCTGAAGCAAAGGGGGAAAAAAGAAAGGGAAAAAAAAAAAAAAGAAGAAGAAAAGAAGAGTAAGATGTTTGCTACTGCTTATTTTTGCCTTACAAAATGTATTTGTAAGCGCTGGAGGAAAGGTCTCTGTTGGTTTATCACAAAATCTCTGCAGTCGGGTGTGAGAGTTGTCAGTCTCGGCTTAGGACAGGCTCAAGACAGGAATATCAGCCTGACACATCAGTACAGAGGTGCATCCCCAGAGCTCTCCGGGGACTCAGGACTGGAGCAGCAGCTGCTGAAGGTCGGCAGAGGCAAAGCTCACTTCTGGTAAAGCCATTTTGGATATTGGAACTTGGCCATGGGGGATGAAAACACGACTGAAGCATTTCTTTAATCCCAGTCCGCCTGGCTGCCGAAGCAATGCAAGTCCCACTTCTGGCAAATCCAACAAGTGAAGGGACACAGATTTTTTCCCCCAGCTCCTTGCTGGTGGTGCTGGAAATCCTTGTATTCCCAGCGCTGGAGACCACTATCATTTCCTAAAATGTCCAACTGCGTAAGCAACTGCATAGAGGCATCTTACCTCTGAGAGAGAGAGGGAAGTTCTCACAAGTTGGGGTTTTAAGATCACTGGCTATAGAGGGAGACTCGGGAGCAGAGCTGCCCCCATCATTAGCTGCCCCCATCATTAGCTACACCCTTCATTAGCTACACCCTTCATTACCAGGGACCCCTCTCGCAGTCGCCGTCTCCCTGTTTCAGTGCTCAGGAGGTAGATGTATAAAAATGCCACCAAGAAAAAGCACTTCCCCCTTTTGCTGTTCTCCCCCCTCTGATGTTGCTGTCAGCTCTTACACATCCCCTTTGGAAAGCAGAATCTTATGAGATAACTGGGGGTGAGGGGGGTGGATGAGAGCAGCCCTCCAGGCCAGGGCTGCCGGGCACAGCAGCCTGTGAGGAACCCTGCTTTTCGGTTAATGAAAAAAAACCCCACCTGCTTCAAGCTTCTAAAGGGCTATTATAAGCCGTGGCACGATGAAACTCAAGACATAAACCTCTTTATACTTAATAATACATGTTATAGATTTTTCCTGCGGAGAAAGTTCACTGAACACCGTTTTTTGTTTAAATCTTTTGTTGCAAATATTGATTATTCATTGAAAATCTAAACCCCAAAGATTTGACCAAATGCTTTTACGGAAGTCCAGATTTCTGCACTGAAGCAGACATTTCCAAAAAGTAATAACCATTTTGCTGTAGAGTGACTGTTAGCAGAAAAGCAACTCTGATGGTAAGCTTTTAATTAGCTCATACAAATGCGTATGCAAATGTCCATAACTGCATTTCAGATGAAATGAATTACCTCCTGAAACAAAAACCCACCTACAAGAGACGCTACAGAAAAGCAGCAAGAAAAGGTATTCTGATCTTAGCATATAATAAAAGCTGATTAATAAGGCAAATTGATCTGCCACACTGGGGTTCCCAAACTGCCCAGAAAAACCCCTCCTAACACCACCACCACAGCCGCGGGAGAGGTACCATTCCCAGAGTCTGCCATTAAATTGCTCTCTCCGTGAGAAGATAGGCCAGTTAATCTGACTTGAAGGGTGTATTGTTATAACTGATGCAACATGAAGGTGTTGTCTTTTAGAACATGTATTTGTACCTCACATTCTTTAAAATATCAGATCAGCTCCTGAACGCCGGCTGTAGTGCAGGTTTGATTGGCTCTTATTCCCCGAACTGGAGCGGGGCTGGGGAGAGAGGTGGAGCAGCCATCAGGAGAAGGGGATTGAGAGGCAGACGAGCCAGAAGAAAGGCAAAAAGAAAGGAGGAAGATCAATGAACAACCCGATCCTGGTAAGAAAACAAGTACAAATGTGATCCTAACAGCATCGGTCGGAGCGAGGAGCCCGATGGATAGATGTGAGCGACGGCGCGGGCGGGAAGACAGTGCTGTGTGGCAGGAGCCCAGCGCCAGGTTACAGCAGCCAGGGCAAAAAGTCCCCAGATTACAATAAAGCAGCTTGAAGGTGACAGATTTCATTGTTGAAGGTGATAAAATTCCACGTGGCACGCTGCAAAACAAGGGCTGGAGCTCAGCCCGCAAAAGGGAGGCAGCGCCCCAGACAATGCGGTGGGAGGTTTCTCCTCCTCTCCTCTCCTCTCCCTGGGAAGGGGTGGCTCCAGTGCCCCAGGTGGGTGACAGGTCTCCTCTTGCCTGACACAAGGGCAGGTGTAGCTGCCGCTTGTGAGCCGAACCTCAGGATTTTTCCTGAGAAAAATGGAAACGTGATGGTGCTGTCCCAGAGCAGCCTCTCCCCGGGGAGAGAAAAAGTAAGGGCTGTCACTGACAGAGTCCTGCAGCAGGACGGGTGCCAGCCTCAGCAAACATGGTCACGGCACCTTCTCCTCTTCCTGCTTCCTTTAACTGGTCTCTCCAGGATCTCTGATGAAGGCACATCAGCACAGGCTCCTTGTCCCAAAAGCTTCAGGCTTTGTTTTCCAACCCCCCCCCCCCGCCGCCGACGCTGTTACACCCACAGCACAAGCCCGACCTTTGCTGCCTTTATCTCATGCCCACTTTGCTGCAAATGCTTTTGGATGGGCTCAATAAGGACAGGTGTCATCTTGGTTTGGTCTAACAGGGGTTCAGCGTGGTCTGGACACTGCCCCCAGTCAGGCTGCTTGAAATGCAGGGAAGACTTGGCACCAGAGATGCGAGAACATGGGGAAAATCAAAGCCTGAGACTAAACTAGCAATTAGACCAGCCTTGGAATATATTTAAGTCAAATCAATCCGCACAAGAATTTCAGTCACGGGGTGCTCGTGCCCACGCTTCTCCCTCCCTTTTTCCCCTCCTCTCCTGCAACCCGGGGCTGAGACCCAGCACTGCTGTCTGCTCATCAGAGTATGCACCAAGTGTAGCGACAACGCGTCTCCAAAGATGCTTTATCAGTTTTGCAAAGTCCCAGTTCACCCTCCTCGTGTGGATCTATTTACATATTGATGTATTTATTCGACTCTCTCCACCAGGCATGCCCCATGAGATTAAACCATTTTATTTGCAAAGACATTGGGGTTGCAGCTCCTAACAATTAAGTCAGCCAAGATATAACTCTGCGTGCGCTTTCAGATTGATGTGTGAACAGACAAACCAGCCTCGTCAGCAATTCTGGAGCGGCTGGGGTGGGGGGCAGGACTGGTGAAACCCCATCTATATAAACCAGTCAATAGCTACTGTAACTGGGGAAAATAAATTGGGGTGGTGGGAGGCACAAATATGCAGAAGGGAAAGATAATGAGCCAGCGGAAGGAGTGATGGATAAAACCTGGAGGAGAAACTTTGCCAACAGGGCTCACCTCGAAAGGTTGGTGCTTCAGAGTAGTCTGTGCTTCTGTGGGAACTTGCAGGCTCTCGGGGAGGCACCTGCTCCATCTCACCCCCAAAATCACCTGTTAGAAAAGAGCAAAGCTGTTCCCCACAGAGGGCTCCACTGGGAGGAAAACGGGGGTGGGAGGAGAAGAGAGAAACAGAGAAATACCTTCTGAGATGAAAGTCAGCAAAAGGTGATTTCAGAGAGACAAACTGCCACCCTGCCACTGACGGGATGCTCCAGGAAAGGTACTAAAGGCCTTTCCACAGAGAGCTTCTCCCTGGGCAGATCTCAGTGGAACACCTCTGGTCCTTCTCTCCCGTAGCATCTCATCGGGCTGCATCCGTCAACGCTCTCCTTCTCCAAACCCTCTCCCTTCCCATTCACACTCGGGGGTATCTCTGAGGAGGAACCATCGAGGTGACATTTGTAGGCTGATGTCATTCACAGTGTGCCAGGCTGTGGATTAAGGGGGGGACACATCATTATGGGCAATGCCTGCCCTGGCCCCCCGCAGCCGTCACACCTAAACCCCGGCGCTGGCCCACCCCATCCTTAGCACAGGGTCTCAATTAAAAGAGCTTTCCCCCAAACGTGTGGCTGTCCTGCAGGTGGACACCTCTCTGGCACGTGTTCCTGCTGGTTTCTCTGCCTCCCACCAGAAGAAGGATGGCCACCAGAGCATTTTCAGGCCGCCTTAAACACGAGAGCTGAAGTCACCTGCGTGTTTAGACCAGTATGAATCTGGCACGCTGTTGCCTCTTCCTGACAGCAATCTCAGCCCGTGCCAGCGTTCTTCTTAGCATCTCTGACATTTCAAAATTATATTTAGAGACCTGGATGGCAATTTCATTTTGAAGTTTTCTACTGAACACTGTTATATAAATATTCTGCACCACCTGCCTATGGGTCTATTGGTGCATAGCAAGCCTGCAGCATCGCCGTTAATTAAAGGGGCAGAGGCAGCCCAAGGAAGGAGCACTAAATAGTGGCCCAACCATCTTAAAAGTCGGCACTTGTCTCCTTATTAATTCTCACCCTGATCTTTTGCATAGCACTATCGCCAGGCTAATTAATCACAGGTGCAAGCTCAAGCATTAATTGCAACAATGAATCATATATTTTTTTTTCATCTGTTCCTGGCCATTTCTAGCCTATAGGAATGCAGCTACTCCTGTTACTTTTATAATTATTATAAATATAGAGCCAGCAACATGCACTACATTTTGTAGGCATTAAAAAAGACATGGTATTTGGCCCGAAGCATTAACAATCTGGTGCATATTCAGGGGAGTGATGAACGCATCTCACTGACAAGTCTGAAAATGTGTTTCCTGAATCATTTTAATTCAGGAAACTTTACGAAGGTGCTAGGAAAAGCACAGGTTTTAGGAATGCAGTGTCTGCAGCTCTCCTGCTCACTGCACTTCAGCAGGTCTTGGCCACTCATGGCTTGTTGGGGCTTCCAAGGTGCACTGCAGCCTCCAGGTCTCTGCCCAGCCTGTCTCTTCCCCCCTGGAAAATTATACAGGACAGGAAAAGAATGTGCAGATGGTTGGGGGGGGAAACTGTGTAACCTCTGCATCTTCAGGCTCAGTTTGAGGGAGATGGATGGAAAGCCTCGATGTCTGGATGAAAATATGGGATGTGGGGAACCTTGGAGGGCGAGGCACGTGCTGGGGACTCCCAGTGGGGTGGACACCTGTGGGTCTGACCCCAGCGAAGAGGCCGTGGGTCACAGGGGCCCACAGGACAGATGGTCACTCTTCAGGACAGGCGGGAGGCAGCACCAGGGGGGGACAATGCCACCTGCTGAAGGGAACTGGGAGGCATCCACAGCGGTGCTGGGTGAATCCATACCTCCTCCTGGCACGGGCACGGGGATGGAAACATGTCTGATGTGCTGCACAAGGGGCATGAAAAACTGCCGACGCCGCCACTCAGAGAGATTAGATTATAAATGTATTAAGTGACTAAGGTGCATTAGGCGTCCTTCCCAGGCCAAACCACCTGCATACACAATGCCTGGCTGTGATGTGGGGTTGACAGGTTCAGGCAAATGGTTCAGGACTCATTTTCAGCATCAGACTGGCAGAGGCTGGAACAGAAGATCCAGCACAGGCTGGAAGAGAAGCCTCCACGAACAGGCTTTTGATGCTGGGGAAGACAAAGACAAAGCTAGGAAAATAGAGCTTTTTAGGGAGAAAACAAAAGCTAAAATTTGAACAGCTATAAAAACACAATTTGTCATCCTAACTACAGTAAATATTTCCTTCCTTTGCTTGCACAGAGGCTGGGGAGAAGAAGAGTGGCTGAAGGAGAGCTCAAGGTGAGCACCTGTTATTTACTGCTGCTGATGAATAAGCAAACCCCCACATTGCGTTTTCCTCCTGGGCAGCAAAAGCTCTGGACTGCTTAACAGTCTGGTTAGTTGTTATTTTTTCCCCTCCTGGGCTGCATTTTACATGCTGTTCTGGTAAAACGCAGTACCACTATTAATTGTTCACAAACACAAAAACCACACGGTATTGTCCTTCGCCAGCACCGCAGTCCCAGCAGATCAAATGGGAGAGAGCTGGAAAAGTCACCCACCAAGATAGAGGTTGGGAGGATAATGCAAAAAAAAAAAAAAAAGATCCGAGAGGATTTGTGTATTTTACTTTTTTTAAAAATGTAATATACTTCTCTCTGCCTGTTCAAAAGCATAGTCTTGTTTGAACTTCCTAGGGAAGTCGGGAGCATTGAAGAGAAATTGGCAGGCTCCGATCTGGCTGCTTTTCCTTATTATGAGAAAGTACACTCTCGCCTCCTCCTCTAAGGGTATGAATTCTTCATCTCATATTGTGTTTGCACAGAAGCGTGAAATGTATCCCGAACACTGGTCTTGGTCCACCCTTCACAATGCCAGAACAAGGAGGGCAGTGAGACATGCAATGAGAACGGGGAGGCCACAGAAGTGGGGGAGCGGGTGTTCCAAGGCCTGGCCTCCAGCGCCGCATTCACCATATCCATGGGATTTCAAAGGAAAAACCAAGGCACGTATTTCCTCCGAGATGCTCGGGGGCCCTGGTTTGTGCTGCCATCCCTGTGGGAAGCTCCCGCCTCCCCTTCCGTGCGTGTTCCCCTCCTGCCACTGAATCACCAAATCATCTGGAGACCCGTGGGAAGGGAATTAAATGGTGGTTATCACGCTGCCGTGTTCTGCTCACTTTATTTGTTCTAAATGACCATGAAAGCAAAGGGGGCGGGGGGGAAGAAAACACACAAGTGGAAACTTAATTGAGCTGCTGAAATGTCTTTAAAGGGGCATTATGGGCTGGATTATGATGCCTCAGCTCCCACTGGTGGCATTTGTTCACATGAGTGGGTACCTGATTAGGCAGTTCGGCCGGGCCCCTTTCTCTAAACAATCTGTATCTCTTGGACTTGGAGCTGAGGACAACCAAGGATACCCAGCTCTGGGGACTTGCCAAGGTGTTTGAGAGGATTGTGTGCTTCAAAAATGGCCAGGAAGAGACCAGACTGCAGGCACCCCGATATCATTGAGGGCTACGAGGGCTGGTGGCCTTGTTTCACAGCAGGGTTTGCTACACCCAGACTAAGATGGCTGTTGGCACCAGGAGGGAAAAGCTGTACCCCCATCTGCCCCTGCTGCCTTCTTCCCAAGAAGCTCCACTTCTGGACAGGAGGAAGAGGGAACTCACCCTGCTCTATTCGTGGGCAATAAAGTGCAAAGGCCTCTCTGGCACAAGGTGACAAAAACAGTCACAGCCACAAAGCGGCCTTGGTTAGATGCTGTCTCAGGGTGGAGGTGTGGGAAGAGCCTGTAGATGGGCCACAAAGCCCAAGGAGGATGTGTGGGCAGAAGAGCACCTGACAGAGCTGGGCAGCAGCAGGACTGGGAGAGGAGAGAGACCGGAGGGATAAGAGTGTCACAGGAACAAGAGGGAACTTCCCAATGGAGTTGGTCAGCGAAAGAAGACCAAAACGTGGGGAGAAGATTCTGGCAGAGAAGAGGGGAGAAAATTCTGGCAGAGAAGAGGGAAGAAGGGCCCTGACCACCTGGCTGGAGCTTGAATCTAGGAGACAGGGAGCAAAGATGTGGAAAGGCAGATACCACAATTGGGCACAAACCAAGCCACCCACACCTGAGGGAGAAGGCAGGGCGGGACCACGTGGGAAAAGGGGGCTCAAGAGATCTGCTGTGGGAGCCCAGGGATCTGACAGGGAACCTGCTGGACCTGCTGGACCAGCTGCACATGGGCTCATCTCCGAACAGAACAGAACTTGCCTCTGGCTTGTTACACCTGAATTTTATTATGTGCCCAATACGCACTGAAGTACAGAAAAATGTGTTCCTCTCTAGTCAATCTTTTGCTAGATCTTAAAATCCTCTAACCTTCAAGAAACTCAACCAAAAACCCTTCAGGAAGGGTCCCTGCATTTTTATGCATAGGTTCTGAGTCCTGAGTCCAAATCCAAACAAAGGCATATGGGAGGAGAGAGAGCTGAGCCCCTCTGCCCTGCGTATGTGTCCCCCTTACACTGGCCAGGCACTGCACATGGTCCACAGCTTCTTTCTCATCCATTTGTCAGATCTCCTCCCCGTGCAGAGGCCTAGCCCTGTCTCCAGCTCATCTCCTCCTGTCCCTATCCTTCATGCCCTAGATGTCTTCCCCAGTGCCTTCCAAACACAGCTGAAGATTTCAAGCACCTCTTCAAGGGGATGCCCAAGGCATCCTTGGTCTTTGCTACAGTTTCAGCTACCTGCCATGAAGCCTCCAACCTGTTTTTTTTTTTTCCCATTAATTAGTGCTTCTACAGGACACCAGCTAAGTGGCATGAGAAAGTGAGCTGGTGGAAATTCACTCCGGGATGAATATAAACATTTAAACCTCCACATTTGGAGGACAGGAATGGCAGGCTGCATATGGACAAAACCATCAGCTTCAATGTTCCTGGACATGTCAGCCAGCCCAACTAAGAAGAACTGTCTAGAAATGAGCCCTGAGAGAGTATGTCCTTTATCTTAAAGGAAAAAAAAAACCAGCACATTGTCTCCAACCTCTGCCACTGTTCACAGGACCACTTGAGATGGGCAGACTTCCCCAGCACTGGTACCTCCTGTAGCTCTGCCAGGACCTCAAGCACTGAGAGAGCTCCCGCATCCACACACCCCAGGGGAGCTCCCCTGACCCTGGTGCTCTGAAATGGAGGCAGGTAGCGAAAGTGAGGAGGGGGCACACACCCTATGTCAGCTGGGAAGATAATTAAAAGGCCAGTCAGGAACGGAGGAGGGGATGGAGACCTTCCTCAGCACCTCCTGCTCCACTGGGTCTCACTAGGTCAGCACTTTCTGGGAATTGCTGCATTGCCAGATGTTGATTAAGCATCCAACAAGAGATGAATAAAGCCCATAAAGTTCTTATTTCTGGCTATAAAAAATAATAATGAAAAGCAGACAGAGATGGGGAATAGGCTGCCCTGAGCTTTCCCAGGGTGCACTGAGCTGAATGCAGAAGGAGCCACCTTCAGTTGCCTTCCCTTCTTATTTTCTGCTGCCTGGATGCCATGTGCAATAGGCCTGAAATGGAGCTTGTGTTCAGTCACAAGTATTCCTCAATTCCTGACAAAGGGACTCTCTTTTATTTATTTTGCATGACCTTTTCCTGCTGGCAGTGCCAGAGCTCCCCAGACAGAACCCTCCTTCAGAGCCTCTTGCACTGAACCAACCCACCCTGAGTTCAGGACTCGGGACCTGGGGGTCTGCAAACCAGAGCTGCTCAGATGTCACCACGAAGGCCAAGTCACCTTCTTTTAATAATGAATATTCTGACTCCAGCTCTGCAAAGGACAACTCCTGTTACCATGTCAAAGGCTTCTCTGCTGCCTCCCTCCCCAGAGGTACAATGACACCTGTGCTTCCAGGTCCTCTGTAGCTACAGAGCAAGTTCTGAATATCAACTATTTCTTT
>BJBW01010262.1:0-38916 GCA_004320125.1 Scolopax mira
GTCGCCTTACCTGGCTGGATTCAATGGGTGCTCCATGTGGTTCTGCCCAAGAAGCCAAGCTGTGGGTGCTACTAGAGGTCTAGGTGAACTGAGGCGCGTTCATCTGCAGTGTCCCTGCACATTCTTCACCCCCTTTACCACTTAATAGGTGACATCACTCTCCAGAATTGCAAATTCAACCCTTCAGTGACTACTGAAATAATTACAACTCTTTAAACTTGGGGTTGGGGCCAAAGGGGTAATCCATTGAAACAGCAGTCTATCTTACAGTCAATTAGCCTTGTTCTGCTTTTGATTGTTTTGTGATGTTTCATCACTAGCCATTAAAATGTTCAAACTCTGCTAGGCTACACTGTTACAAGGATGATGAAAAAGTCTTTTGGGAATCTTGCTTTTGCAGTGAAGTTTGTAGAGTTCTCCAGATAAATAGTTCTGATTTCTTCCCATATTTTCCCCTAGTGAATATAATCATAGCAACCTAGAAATAGAAATGTACAGAATTAGGGAAACATTGAAGTTATAAAATGAGATACTCAAGCATCAGGAATTTAAGAAGGGGGAAAACTCAATATGTTTATGAAAGTTTGTCGTCATGGGCTTTAGTTTCTACTTCTGTATTGTTTTCTTTAATGTAGGTATTAATGATAGGATTTTAAAAACAGCCTGAAGAAAGTAATTACTCATTCTGGGCCAGACTCGTGCACTGTTGTGTCCTTGTGGTCTTGGAGAGACTGAGTTCCCGTCCCATTGGTTTTTCTATAATGTGCTGGCTCAGTTGAAGCTCTGCTTTAAGGAGGGTCATCCTCCGCTGATGCTGCTTTAAAAGGGTGAAGATGACAGAATACTGCAAGAAAGCACAAGGGGAAATGCTCCATAGAATAGAACTTGCTTTTCCAAGCCTAATTCTGGTCTCACTGGCTTGTGCACCCCTCAGAGCAAGTTATAATGTCTCCTTCAGAGGAAGGGCACATAGGCTGCCCAACCTTGTCAACATTATCCCCAGCCTTTTATAATAAATTATAGAATACACAGGAAATCCTCGGAGGTCACCACTTCCTTTCTCTCTCACAAATCTTAGGAGTGTAGTATTTAAGAATCTATGGATGTTTCTCTTGGCTTTTTGAATATCATGGATGATATAGAATTTTATGGCTTGGGACAAAAAATGGATGAAATTTAAGCTATAAAAGTTAGAATGATTTACATGCAGCTGTGGCATATGGACTTGTAAGGAAAAGCAGACGTTATAAGGAAAACGAAAAGAGAAATGGATAGTAATTTAATTTAACCAGCTTGGTTTACATCTCTACTGTAGTGTAGAATAAGTAGCAAAGAGTCTGCATTTTTGCAACTTTCTTGTTAGTGATACTTGGTAATAATAACCTTACGGAGATTAAAGTGGATTTGGTGCCTAATCTGTGGTTTTTAAGTACTGGTGTTTTGTTTTCCAGTGACTTAAAAGGGTAATATAAAGTGCAATCTCTTAAAAAAGCAAGTAACTTTTTGACATCAGTTGTCAATTTTAGTTTCACATGAAGAGCATGAGCCCCATTTCTTATTCTTGGTGATAAAGCAGAATTGTGGAGTAAGGGAACAACCATGAATGGCAATGCTGAGCTCTTTTTGTTTGGTCCAAGGGAGAACAGTGATGTGCTCAAATCAAAAAAATCCCTTCCATCTTTGTACAGGTGAGCTGCTCCTTGAGATAGAGGTACTCTGGTAGGAGGGAACAGCATCTCGTGTCCCAGTTCCAGGACACGTTTTTTAATAGGAAAGTACACATTGATGAGCTTCCTCTAAAATGTATACGTGTGGAAGCTGCATTGCTCTCAAGTCTAGTGCATTCAGTTTATGTTGGATTTGCTGTGGATATGCCCTTCACTGTGAGTGCTGCAGAATTGTCTGATGTATGCATTAGAAATGCACAAATTCAGATTAGATTAAGAGAGTCCTGGGAGTCTTGGAAAAATGTCCTTGGAAATCTGGATGTATTGTACCCTAAGTGTGTGGGATATTTGTTGGTCATTTGATGTGGTCTGCAGAATATCCTATCCAAGCCGTACAAGCATTAGTGGAATTTGGGACATGAAATGTTCATTCTGCTCAAAAAAGGTGAGATGCTCTTCCCTGAGTGACAGAAGCAACTAAAAAAGTAGATGTTGTACTTCAAAGAAACTGAAATATTAGGGCAGAAAAAACCCGAGCTTTTAAAAGGTTTGATTAATTCAGAATAATGCATGCTTTTGTTAAATTAATTTGTGCTGCAGTGAGGTTTTGTAAAATCTTCTGGGCAAAACCTGCTTGGGCCTTCCTTTATTAAAATAAGCTGTGATCTGCCCTGTGAGCATGTGAGGCTCTATAGCCATCAGTAGCTCCTAGGAGCTACATCCAACACACTGAGTGGAGTCACACATATTTTTGCCCCTCCAAGATTACAAATTAAGCTTTTGCTTTTTATTTAATTTGTGACTGGAATGCTATTCATTCTTTTGGCTGGATTAGCCTTTAAAGGTTTTCTTTCAACATAAAGTCGAAGTCAAACTAAACAAAATCTTGGGCATAAACCAATATGTTGAAAAGTAAGGGGGGTGACTTGTATTTTCAAAGCTATTTAAGAGTAATTGGACATCCGCATCCCTTTAGTATTCATGGAAGTTTGGCACCTAAATGCAGCAGACAGCTTTGAAAACCTGCCAAGGCTTTAACACTATACATTCTGATGCTTTTCTCTTTGGTAGAAGTGAGTAGGGAGATTTAAAAGAAAAAAATCTTGTTGGCATTTTGATGTGAAAAACCTCCATGGAAATTCCTGAAGAGAGGAAAAGGAAACATCCCCTGGCTGTGGGGATGAAGCATGATGTCTCTGCAGAGCTGTGTTGTGGAATTAAATGCTTGCAGATGTAATGAAAGCCAAAGATGTTTAGCTGTCCAGATGAAAGCAGAACTGGGCCAAGTTCCTCTCTTACATCTTTTATTTTGTCCTGGTACTTGTATTCCTTGCAACAGTGCTTAAAAAGTGGGGCCACACTGTGCTTGACACAGTCACACAGGAAGTAGAAGCTGGACCCTATCTCAAGGGGTTTACAGAGAAAAGAATGGATTCTGTTTGATGGAAGAGCCGGAGCTGGATAATGACAACAAATAACAAATTAGTTTTATATTTTCACTTTGTTTCTTCTGCTGGAGGATGGCTCAATAGAGGGTAAATGGAGAGGAGAATAAAGGCAGAGAGGAGCTATTGAAAGAGTTGAGTCCTTTGTAGCAAACTACACTTTTAGGACATTATGTTTAGGACTTTATATAGCATTTGGCTCACTGTTGTTGCTGTAGCATCTGTTCTTTCCTCTGTTGTTTTCCTGTAAACCAGGTGGTTTGTCTTGTCAACTGAAGAAGCAACTTCATGTCTATGATTCTAGTTGTGTATAGTTCAAAGCACCTTACAATTCTTACAGAGTATCTGTGCTTCCAGTCACTTCTTTTGATGCTTATAAGCCTGATTTAAGACTTTCTTTGGGGCTTTTGCAGAGAACTACCTTTCCTTACTATTTCCAAGTAATTCAAAGAATATTTTCCTCCTCTTCCTTTCCTATCTTTCTTAAGGGGATGCAGGGGTGCATTTTCTACTCTATTTTTCAGTACTTAAATATTCAGTACTACCCATTACATTCTGGTCTCATTTGCTTAGTCAGTCCCTTTGAGTGGAGTCTATAATTTTCGTAATGCCAAGCAAGGCTGAAAAGTTCTGTGGGCTACAGGATCCTTTTGTTTCGCATGTCTCTTTTTGTATGCAAAGCATTCATACAAGGCTGGGTAGTGAATGGCTCTTTGTCCAGAAGCTGGTGAGAACAGAGCAGTGGAAGTCTGCAGAAATGCTGTTCTTTACATCAGATGTATCATTAACTCCTCCTAACCCGTATTTAATGACCTGTTGTTCATGCAGAGCCCTTGCATTAAGAGAGAGACAGAGTTTTACAGCTGTCAATATAACAAAGCATTATATGCTTCTCTGGTTTTGTACAGAAAATTGCCTGCTCTTTATTACTGTGTTATGGATTAATATTATAAAAACCAGCATGTGTCTCTCAAGAGGGATTTAAATGCAAATGCCTATGTTCTGCAAATATATATTTTTATATTTCATACAACACTAGGACAGTGACACTGAGTCATCTCAATTAATTTTGCTTTAAGAATTAATGGAAAGTTTTGAAAAAGGGAATATAAAAAGGTAATTGTTATTAAAAAACTTAAGCTTTCTTTGCATGTTTCTCCCAGCAGGGGGAAAAAATATCTTTTGCCTATTGTCTGAGATATATTTTAGTCATCTTAACTCTCCACTGCCATCTGCTAGGTAAATTCTCCCCCTTTAACAACAGGACAGGAGCAGCCATCATAGTGTGTAATAAACATTACATTAGCAGCATGTCTTGATTTGGTCCTGGGCAATCTCCACTGAGAAGGCATCAGCATATCTCTCTAAATATCCCCCTTACACTCATTTTGTATCTTCTTGGTAAGATGTTACCTAGGGTTATAATATTTGGATATGCAGGACAATCTTCAGGTCTGCATGAGAAATGGTGAAACCAATAAACTTAAAACTAATAAAAAATAGGTTAAACTTTACACTTCAGCCTAGCAAGTTGTTGGAAATACTGTTCTTAAGGCTCCTCTGATGTTTTCCATCCTTGCAGTAAAGTGGTGGGAAGTCTAGTTCTCAAATAGTTCATATGATTTACTTTGCATTGCAAACACTAATAATGAGTGTGTAGGATATGACTGAGAGCTGAGAGAGGCCAGGTAGGATGAAATGGTGAATTTTGGGTATAGCTAAGAGTCAGAATGAAGGTATCTATTCAATTTTACCACCTCAGTAGTGCTGATCCCAAAAGAAAAAAAAACACAGACAAGATTTGAAATTGCTTGGAAGAATCCAGGAGAAAGCACTGAGGCTATTGATGCACCAAAAAATCTCAGAACAAGATTGACAGCTGTTCTTGCAATGGCTTGCCTGTGAATGCTCCTGTTGTGGTTCGTTGTGGTTCATTTTGACCACCAAGGGACTGAGGTGTTATTCAGCATATTTAGGAGTGGGTTCTTACACCATTGTCAGTTTAGCTAAGTATATTTTTTCCTTTAGATGTTTGGATTAGCTTTTGTACTGGCAAAATGGGTTATCCTGTATGCACTTCTTAAGGACCCTTTCTATTTTTAGAAGTTCTTATAACCTAATATCTTATAGGACCAGCAGGACCATTTCGGGATAACCGAGAAGAGTTTGGGCCCTTGAAACATAAATTTTCAAGTTTTATGCATGTATTATACCTTTTTTTAAGCTGAGATTTCCAAAGTCTTCATCACTGATGTCGGAACTTGGGTTGAATGAGAGACAGCGTATTGGTCAGACTAAGCTACTGGGGCCAAGATTTGTCACAGACATGTGGTAATAACTGGAGCAAATAATTTTTTGTTATGTCTACCTGCAATGTACTCAGGGATGCAAGAACTGGTTTTAAATGAGCTGTGTTAGATAAAGCAAGTGGTCTTGATGCAGGACTCTCAAGGCCAAATAAGCCCAAGCTGACCTCCTTATGACTGTGGCTATGCTTTTCCCATCAGAGGGGTTACTTGTTTGCCTTTATTAGCTTGGGTTTACTTTGCAGTGTACTGGAATGTATGCAAAGCTTCTCCTTCTCCCTTGGTTTCCCCATCCACAGTGGACTTGTCCAATGTTAAGTCCTTGTCATAAGATTGTTGAAACTTGAGTTCTTATTTTAAAATGTTGTGTTAATCTGAGATTGTAAAACATGGTAGGGCAGAATATATTGATATTCTTACATGAGAGTAGTGGATTGTGGTGCTAAAACATATTGTTTACAATCTAGCAGAGCTGCTGGTGACAGTAAGCCTGAATTCAGTTATACTACTTGATTTTCTGTAGGGATCTGGTATTCTTACATATGAAGCCTTAAACTGATACTTCAGAAGAGCAAAAAACTACTACTTATTTTTATCCTTTGAAATATTTTGGATGAATTTGTTACCATTCTGATGTGAACCTTCTGGACACAAACAAACATATTTTCTCTATCAGATCCTAGTAGGATGATGTAGCACAAACACTTAAAGATGCGCATGTTCTCCTTACTATTCAGATTAATTGCAGGTGCCTGACACAATTAGTTGAGAACAGAATGTGTAATGTGCCTTAGCCTGGACTGTGAGTAATTGTCCGCCTTCATTAAAGCTGCCCGTAAGGAACCATGAAATTCTTTATGGAGCTGTATGTGTGAAACAATAGGCTCTCCCATTGAAAATGAAGTCCATAATCCTGCCTTCAAGGCACGTGCACTGCCTGCGTAGGTAAGGGATTTTGCTTTGTGCTGTTGGAGTTGTGCCCATGGTTTCCTTTTTCCCAGTGGCTTTTTCCCAGTGCCATGGGCCATTCCCACTCATGACAACTGTGTCAGTTTTGACACAAGTGGGTATTTGCCACCTAGAAAACTTTGTGTGAAATCACGCTTGGGGTTAGAAGGAATGACAAATACTAAAGAAACAGAAGCTGTATTGGGCACAGTGGTTGTGTAACTGCCATGTGCCACAGCAGAATATTGCTCTGGGAAAGGATGGAGTGAGAATCGGCAGAGAAGATCTTGTAACTGTGAGCAAAGAAACTGGTTTTGGTTGATTCCTTCTGTATGTGAGGTGCTTCGTGTAAATTTAACAAATTATGTTTGAAGATAATGGCTGTTTCTAGGGTTTTTTTCCTCCTAAATGAAATAATCTTCAATTTCCTTAATTTTGCCCAATTGTTGGATTCTATATTTGTAGCTTGAGCTAGAAACACTTTTTAGTTATTTATGATAATTGTATATGGATTATGGCATTTGGGATTTCAGTTTTATTCAATAGAGTTTCCTCTAAACACCTATGTCATTTTTCAGGTATGGAAACCTGGATGCCTTAAGTTATGGAGATGAAAGTCGGAATTCCACTAAATCCAGAATGGTAGTCAAGAGGTAAGTGTTTTGCACTGTTACAGCGAGCACCAGTCAGGATTTGGTATTGGGGGAAGATGTGGGCAGCATAGCTGTTGTTTTCTTTGAAAATTCACAGCTATGCTTGCTTACTTTAAACAAGCTGTTGTAAAGGCCAAATATCAATTGGGTGTCTTGTAACACACCCAATAATACAACCCAGAGATCTTTCTGTCAGGGAAATTGTCTCAGAATTAAACATGAGATGAGCACATTTAGGCCAACTTCTTGTTCATTAACCAAACAAGAAGTGTTTGTTTACTTTGCTTTATCTATAGCAGTAAATGATTATTGCTTATGAATGATTTTATTCTGCATTACAACAGTGTCTGCAGACCAAAGCTGAGGTTGGTTCAGGCAACATGTGTATGCATGTATCTTTTCCATTAGTGCACCTATGATTCACAGTGTTGCTTTTAGAGTGAAATTTAAATTCTGAAGTCCTCCTAATTTGTAAGAAAAGCAGCTAAGTTGTTTTGAAGTGTAGTTTAAATGAGGGGGGGGGAAGTGGTTTGGTTATTCTCCTAGCATTATGTGAAAACTGCATTTTATCTTTAGAGATTGGGTGTAAAATGTGCCTTAGGTCATCAGCATTTGTACTTTGACATCTGTATGATCTGTGGTTTGCATGTATCGTGGCAGTAAAAAGTAGATGCATCGTTATATTTGATTAGTGTGCGGTGGTGCTTGATTCTTGTCAGCATTACTGAAGCTTTTCTTTCTGTGAATTTATCTCAGCTTCCTTAATTATTAAAACCTTAATTATTTTTTTTCTCATTGCACTGATTTCTCAAGGTGTAATTGAGAAGAAGCCTTTAGTTTTTCTTTGGTTTTGTTAGTCTCTTTGTCTTTGAGGTGGAATAAAAATGTTGACTTTTTCTATCATGAGATAGATAGGTCCAATCAAGACTGAGAAGTACACTGCAGTGTTTTCATTCCTGAGATTCGGGGAGACTGTTGATTCAAATCACATCCTATTCTACAATATTGGGCCTGCCCTTCCCGCTGCTTGCCTCCATGCTTTTCTGATGGCTTGTGTGTTGGGATAGGGGTGTTTCAAGTTTGCCTTAAAATGGTTCAAATATCCCCAGTCCAGAAATGTGCCATTAACATACTGAACACCTTCCTGTCCTCTACTGTCTGAATGGAGTGGTTAGACAGCGGGGTTGCTTTGCCTTCTGTCATCCATGCGGAAACAGTTTTGTTTAACCACCAGAGATAAATTGGTAAAAGCTCCTTGGCTGTGAGCATTTCAATAGCTGTCTCTGAAAACACAATGAATTATGCTTGCTTGACTGTAGAAGAAATGTAGAGCTTAATTAATGTCTGTAAACGATACAGGATTCTCAAAGGCTTTAGTTAGAAACAAAATGTTATTGTATGTTAATTTTAATTTTTTTAGCACTTAGCAAGGACAGAAAGCTACAAGCTCTGATAACTTGGACTGTTCCTCCTGCCCCATGAGACTCCACATGGGAGCTCAATTTTCCAGTTCTTTCCTGGCTGATGTAACAGAGAGCTATCGATGTTTTTTTCCCACTTTGCCATGAGAACTTATCAAAGAGGAACTGCTAGTTAAAACTTGATCACAAGCACCAAGAAGGCAGTATTATGTAGTGGATAGAGGTAATAATAGGCAGCCGGGAGGTTCCCACACTTCCATCCAAAATGAGCTTTAGGATCTCTTCCAACTTTGGGCAAACCATTTGACCTCCCCCTATCTCAGTCAGTCCAGCCATAAAATATGAACTAAAGCAG
Source organism: Scolopax mira (assembly GCA_004320125.1). Lineage (NCBI taxonomy): Eukaryota > Metazoa > Chordata > Aves > Charadriiformes > Scolopacidae > Scolopax > Scolopax mira. The sequence goes on from BJBW01010262.1 coordinate 8,796, forward strand.
TACCCTTCCAGCAAAATAGATGAAGTATTTATATTGGGAATGAGAAAGGTAATTACACCAGTATAAATCATGTTAGAATTAATCCCCCAACTGCCTTTTCATGGACCCAAAGGAGCTTGATTACAAGTCGGAGAGAAAAGGGGTGAAAGTAATCTTGATGTTAGTGTCACTCAGGCTTTGGTCAAAATGCATAAATTTTTCGTTACATCTGGAGGTGAGCATGCAAGTTAAATAGCATTTAGTAGGACTATATTTGTTTAATTTTTTTTTTAATGGAATTGTCTTTCTACTGACATACACATACTTTATCATATACCCCCTGCCTTGCTGCCTGCTGCATCCATGCTTTCTTCCCTCTTGGCATGTAATTGTCTTGTAATGCCTCTGCACAGCCAGGGACTGACAAAATGGATGGAGTCTGTCCTGTTTCTGTGGTAACACAACTTCTGAAGAGTTTATCTGACATTATTTTCATTAATATAGGCTGCACAGCTGATTTTGATCCTTTGGCCCTTGTAAAATTCCATTTATTTCTGAATTTGATACCTGTTACCCAACTACTTATTTATAGAAAGCTCAACAATGAAGTTGTCAACAAAGTGATTTGTCAGGTATAGATGTTTTAACAGATCCTGTATAAATGTTAATTCACTTTCCTGCCTTAAAAATTTCCATTGCTCTCAGTTGTTCTGTCTACTTGTCTTTTAGATATAATTAATGGTATCTGGAAAAAAGGTTGGTTCTGTACTCTTGTTGTGAAACACGTCGTTCTAGTAGTTCAGGTTTTCTCTTGTCTGGGATAATTCCAATATAATTGCATTTGTCCTCTTTTCTCATAGAACAAAAACATGATACAATTGTGCTCTCGGTTTTATATGACTTAGAGAAATAAGAGGAAGGAGTAGAGCCATGTGCCAGTAACTCTATTTCTCAGAGGAAAAATATCTCGTGGGGAAGCCTGTGAGCTGTTCCAGAGATATTCTGTATTTGTCAGGCTCATGTTGTGACTGTTCAGATGCCTTAGAAATCCATTAGATTATTAGAATTATTAGAATTATCCATTAGGCATTAGAAATGGTGGTGCAATTTAAACATCTCCACTGGTTTGACACCCAAAAAAAAGCTACAGAAGTTACAAACAACTGCAGGGGAAGAAGAGTGTAAAGAGACACTCTTTATGTGTCTCATGGAGCTTTAAAGAAGAGAGGATTTTTTGCAAAATGTTAGGTACTATGGGAGTAATACTATGTTGAGTGTGGTGTACTGTGAGCCGACAGCTTACTATGTTGGAATTATCTTTGTTTTTTATACTTGTAGTATAGAGTTGTGACATGATTTGAGAAGGAAAATGCCTGGTGTATATAAATATATATACGTACTATTGTTATTATTCTAGCGTACCACCTGGTGTTCATGTAACTCAGAACCTGCAAGTCCTACGCCAGGGCTTGAGTGCACTTAAGTCACAGCTTCTTTTGAGAGACCTGTGGGATCTATAAATCTATCCTTGTGTTTCCAAATTCTGGGTCTGAGCCAACAGTTACTTCTCACACTTGTTACAGTGACATATAGTTGTTACTGACCCAAGATCACTTCAGCTATGTTCAGAAACATGCCTTCAAAGGATTCCTTCTGCCAAGGGGATTTTCTCTTGATCACTTAAACATAATTCCAATAATTTTTGGGCTGCTGGAGTGGTCAAAAAATAATTATCTTTTAACAGGGATACAACTTAATTATATCTAACACAAAATGTCTTTTGGCCTTTTTATTATTATTTCCCTTTTCTTTAAAACTGCATTCAGTAATACACAATTTAAACAAAGGTATTGTAATTTTGTAACTTCAAAAATACAGAGACAGTTTGGAGATCCGAATACTGTCAAAAGTTTCATGAGCTTAAAAAAAAAAAAGTGCCATGCATGACTGTAAGCTTTCCTTTTTTTTTTTTTGTATCGGGATCCACCTTAGCTTTTCATGTTTAGTAGCTTGTTTTCTCACTACTTGCAGTCAGTCAGAAAGTTCATGATCACAAGTAACAGAAGAATAAAGTCCAGAAAAGGTCACATATTCCAGTCAAATGTCTGAGTTCAATGGACTTGAGTCTGTGTTTCCAGAAATATGATGCCATACCTCTCTTAATTGTCTGATAAGAGAGTTGTAAGGAGTAACTTACTTGACCCTCTATCTCCTCTTGTAAGCAATTCTTTTTGCTCTTCCTTGCATTATATAAACAAGATTGCTTGGTGCTGTTCCTCAGTTCTGCATGTTTTTGTGTCAAACTGTGACTGAGTTGCCTCTTCATCTTTGTCTTTGGAGTTCTCTGAGTTCACTACAGTATTTTTAGCTTAAGATTTCTGTTGACTTTCAAAAAGAAAAGAGTAGATATAACATGCCAAGATTGGACAATTCAGGATAAAACCATACATACATTATAGACAAATAAAAATTATCAACATGATGAATAGCATTAAGAGTTAGAGATCATAGTACACGTGACATGAACTGTAGACAATTTTTATTATAATTCACTTTCGTTTTTAAGTGAGGTTTCATAGTTAAGTGGGTGGTTTGGAACAAGTCACCTGACAAAAAGCAAATGAGGAAAGAAAGTAGAGAAAAAAAAAATTAAGTATTTTCTCTTGCTCATGTCTAATTTGAAGACTATAGAGACCACATCAACCAGCAGTCAGGGGGAACTTAAAATTGAGATGGCCATGTTCAAGCACCTTTACATCTTTGGAGAAAGGGATCAGCAAGTCAAGCAACTAATGCTGTTTGGGGCTTTCAGTCCTCCTTAAACGGTTGTGTGTGTTGCCTACAAGATTAGAAACAATGCTTTTGGTGATATGACCTGATCACTGTGATCTCTATTCAGAGCAGGAGAGTTCCTCAGTTAACTTTTAACTTGCTGTTAAAAGGTTGAGCTTTCTATACAGAATGATCTGTGAAATAACTTGTGCCCCTACTATTTCTCTCCCCCTACTGAAAGATGGTGTTAATTCTGATCGCTGGGCAATCCAGTGCTGGCAGACAACTATACCCAAACCACTCTATGAAATTTAAAGCGGTGACATATTAAAGGAGCAGAACAATTCTTTCCCTGAAGATAGGCATTAAAGACCTGGCTGGAGCTGGGAGAGGGCAGAGAAAGAACCACAAAGCCTTTGAAGTATAAAATATAATAGCTGCTTATATCTTTTGGAAGGCAGTAGCTCCACAGGATACTGAAATGCTCCTGAGTAATGTGAGGGTCCTAAACAGTGCTGAGGCCTCATCACTGAGATGACTAGCTAGGCACATGAGACCTGGAGAGCTGATGCAGCACATCATGCTTCATGGATAAAGGTGCTGAGCTTGTGGCCATGAGTTTTAAAGGTATCTGTCTCTGAAGTTCCCAGAAGTGATTCGCTCCTGTTCAGCACACACAGGTTCAAGCTTGCCTGCAATGTTTGTGTTCAGGGAAGTCTAGTTTAATGTTAACTGTGTCTAATTGCTTGAAGACCTCGCTCAAAAACGTAGTAGTATGAACCCAAGATTACCTGTGAGAGAGGTTTTTCAAGAGGCAGACGATGTTGCCATATTGGTCCATGGACTTGGACCATGATTCTTCGTTTGCTTTCCAGGGGTCTAATACTGGTGTGTTTTCTTTAAAGATACCCTTTGGGCATGTTGGTAAACATAACGGGGGGGGAGGAGAAAATGTGCTGTCTCCTCCTGTATACAGCAATAACTCTGGTGTTTGTAGCTGGTAAGACTCCACAACCAGGGCAAAGGTGATGAAAAGGAAATCCTGTGCTGTAAACAGTGAGCTGTGTTCTGATCCATTCATTTACATCTCTCCTTCTGATGAAATCAAAGAAGGTTCAAGTGCTTTTATAAATCCCAGTCTAGGCTATATTTCTCAAGGATAGTAAAGAGAAAGCAGTAGAACTAGAAAACTGGTCTCCTGGTTACAGTATGATGCTTCAATGGGGGTTTTAACTATCTTTATTTTCTTTTTCCTGCTTACATTGTATACTTGGCATCCCCAGGGCTGTAAAAGGGAGGATTCTTACTGGAGTTGGACCATCTGAATGAGAAGCAGAAACAGTTTATACAGTACAAAAAAGTAAAATAGCTCTCCCCTTCTGCAGTCCCAAACACTGTCGTGGCTTAGTCCTGAGGCTTTTAAACCCTAAATGAGCTTGAGTAACAGTAAAAGTCTTTTCAAGCCTTCTTTTGGAGTATAAGGTTGTGGTTTCTGTCTGCTACTGGCTTTGGTATGCTGATTTGGAGTAAACTGGTGGTTCTCTCCCTCAGATGAATGGCAGGCCACAAAAATGAATCAAAATGCTTGGGGCTTTTTTTTTATTGTCTTGCTCCTAGTTGCATCTGCTTTATTATAAAAAATGTGGAAATTCATTTTTATCAAAACTTGGAATGTGGTGTGAGTGAAAGCTGCAGACAGAGCTACTCAAAGCTAAACTAAAATTTCCTAGTTTTATTCCACAGCAGTTGGGTATAACATAAAGTTAACATAAAGAAAATTAAGGAACTATTCAGTTACCACATTACATGTCTTGCATGTTTACCCTGTCTTCTGCATTCAAATAGCAAATACTCTATGTATTTGTAATGTAATGCTACAGCATTTGGAGTTTCTCATAGTGATAAACAAACATTGTCCCATGACTTCTTGTGTGTTTAGACCTTCCTGACAGAAAACTTGTCTTTTGTTTCGTACTGAAGTTAACAGTCTGTCTGGAAAACAGTATGCACAGTTACAGTACTGCAGAAATAAAACTGGTCCTTAAACTTTGTACTCCAAGAGAACAGGCACCAAAGGAATGTGAGACAAATGGAGGAAAATTGTCTGGAAGTTTCTGATGCCTGGGAAATCCATGGTGGGAAGCAGTTAAGATGCATTTGGGAGAGCAACAATCAGCTTTCATTCCAGTAAAGCCAATTAAGCTAAAATAACAGCAGAAACCAAAGTGGTTACATGAGAAGCAGAGTCAAGCATAGGACAGTATAAGCAACGGAAGAGTGGGAGAGTTATGAAAACAACTAGAACCAAGCAAAAAAGAATAATTAGAAGAGCAAAGAAAAATATTGATTGGCATCTCAATTAAAACAGAGAACAACTAGCCAAGCTATTCCCTTAGCAATTTTACATGCACCCCAGCAAAAGCCTCCCCCCTGTGCTATTCAAACAGTTCTTTCCAAATTAAAAGAAGAGTAGATCATTTACTGGAAGTCATCAACACATTATTTATAAACAGACTGGGTGTGAGAAGCTACCCTTACATCAGCCTTTGCTTGCAGTTTACATACAGTTCAGCCCTGACTCAAAACTGAGATTTAACTGCTCATGTTGTTGTTTAACAAGTACAATTGAGAAAAAAAGCCTGAAAACTATTGCATGGACAGTGGAAGAGAGGGAACACCTCACTATAAAGATTATTCCACTGATGGTCTTAAGTATATGTTTGGTAAATTACAGATAGCTTTGTGCATGTTCCTGTCTAATTTCTTAAGAAATCAGTCATTTAATCTCTTTTTGCAACTGAGGTTCTCCTTATTCTCCTTAATTGTTGAGATTCCCTTCTACTCATACTTTAGAAATAATTGTGGTAATGAAAGAAAATGCTGCTTTGCTTTTTTGGCATGAAACGGTCTCTTTACTTCGTATGCAGAACTATTCAGGACCAGTGTTATAGCTGTCTTCCCAGATGAGAAAAGTACACAGAATTCCCGTGTAACCTATTGAATAACTTGTGGCTATGTGGTATGAAGGCCTCATTTTCCACCTTCTCTGTGCCCTGCTAGCTCATCTTAGGGATGTTAGACTTGGAGCTGCTGCAGCCTCATCACGTTTTGTGGTAGCTTGTGGGCAAAGGCAAGTGGATGAGTAGTTTCTGTGTTCTCAGTTTGTAAATGACAGAATCAGAAACGCTGCTTCTGCTTAATCACTGACGGATTTTGGAGACTGAAACCTTCAGAGATGGGATTCAAGCAAAGCTGATATGGAAGTCAGAAGAATTTCTGATAGGTGTGAAACTTGAAAGCATTGCTGAACAGAGCCCAGAGTTTGTAGTTGTCAGGACAGGAGTTAAACATTAAAAACTTTTTTCTTATAGGCAGGAAAGGAAAAATTTATAGCTCGTAATCAACCCATGAAAAATGTAGTCTGTGATGTTTCTTTCCTGTCAGAGATCTTGGAAGGCTCCTGTTCCTATCTGTCTGTGGGTCTATTGAGTACAGGGAGTTTCTTCTCAAGGGCAGCAAAATGTAAAGCTACTGCAAGATATGGGCAATTCTCCAGCCTGTTTTCAGAAAGCTTTCCTCCCTGACACACCAATTAAACAGTCAGGCGATAGGAGGTCACTAGGGCACAGTGTACCTTTTTTTTTTCTTCTTCTTCTTTCCCCTCTTGACTGAAATGAAATTTTTGCTGGCAAAAAACAGTGTCTGTAATGGCTGTGAACTCTTCACCCTTCTCTGCAAGACTGGGTCTGTCTGAAGATCTGTTTATTATTCAGCTTATGAAAGTGGCCATCAACCAAGCCTCTGGAAACTAGGCTTAGTATAAGAAGTGTGTGAACAGTATTAGTACAAGAACTTATCCTGCAGAGAGGCTGCTGCTTCTATATCATTGCTGAGCTGGTAAGTGCTCAAAAGAAAAGAATACCTAATCTAGGTTTCGGTGGTGGAGCCAGTAGGGATGAGTATGTGATGTGGGCATGGAAAGGGGAGTACAGAGCATGAGAAAATACAATATTAGGGCATGAAACGAGGTACAGTGTTCCCCTTCCCCATTGTAGAAAAAAAAATGAAAATAGGACATAGGACAGTGGTGTTTGTGACTTAAGTGCTGCTGTGATGAAGCGTTCTGCATATGTGTGGGGCTACAGTAGACAATTAAACATGTGAGAAGACAGGATGATGGAGTGGGGCTCTGAGAGCATCAATGTGGGCATCTGTCATGGTCTTTCTCAGCTTTGGGATGTGGAACTGGGCTAGCACTGTTGGCTTTATCATTGTGGTGGTAGTGAAGAGCTGGCTATCGTGTGACACCCATCCTGAATGAGAAAAGTAGCCCTGTGTCCAGAGACAAAGTTTGGCCACCACTGGCCTAAACTGTGAAGGCCTTACTTGTTGGATGTACGGTGGAAGCCTGCCCGGGCAGAGTTGTGGAAATTCATCTAAAGAGAGCCTTCTGAGATGCATGATCTCTGTTTCATGTTTGCAATGAAACCTGAAATCCAGAAGGGGTTTGTATGTTAGTTTTTAGTTGTAAATACTTTTTGTAGCTTCAAAATTGTAATTCCAGTGTTTATCCTGTCAGCAAGCCTAACCAAACAGTATTACTGACAGCTTTCCAAACACTCTCTCTAATTGACACTTTGAAATTGCCACAGTATCAGTGAAGGAAACAGAAGAAACAACAGACTAAAGTGGATAGAACTTGTAAAATGACATCTGTGTGCAATTAAAAATTAATTGGGAAAAAAACCCATTATGATTAAAATGGGACAAGGAGAATGGGAGGCGCTATCTTTACTCTTTCTTAACTATTGGTTTATTTTGAGTGTTGCTGAGCTAACCAGATACTGCTACAGTTTCCCTACTTGCAGAACAAATGTGCCAGTATTTGTATGTGGCCCTGACACGAGAGCTTTCTGGATTGGCTTTTGGGTTCTTTGTTGTCTACATGTGAAATCTGTATTCATATTTGAACTCTTCTCATGATTTTATAAATTGAGGTCCTCCTGGCAGGCTTGTCCCTTTCCATTTTGCAGCTATTAATGCAATAGACCCAGAGCCACTGCATCCACTTTTTTGAGGATTTGAACTTTAAAAGCCAAGTGTCTGATTATCATAAGTACAGAGCACGGATGCTCTGTGAGCTGACACATCTGTGTCTCTAACTGTCTCTAACTCGTGGTTACAGGGTTTTACCGAAAGCGTGGCCTTTCTCATATTCCTGGAATATCATTGAGAGTCCAGGATACTGATACTGCATGAGGGTCTTGTGAAACAGGATTACTGGAATAGGTATAGGGGAAGGTTTTGTGTAGCTGTGAAAAATATGGTCATTGGAGGCTAAGCTCTCAGAACTAATTATGCAGCGCAGCCCTAATTAGCATTTGCAGAACAGAATAGGACCTGCTGCAAACCAGGGCTGTTGTCACTTGTTGTCACTTGATAGTCTCAGCTGTTTTTCTGGTGGCAGTAGAACTTGGGAGATCCATTTCCCTACAAAACTGTGTTTCGTCTCTCCTAAACGTCTTCCCCTGTTTTCTATGACAATACCTGTAAGTCACTTCTCGTGCCCACCACACGAGACTGGTGGCTGACTACTGGCTGGAAGAGATTTGAAATACAGAGGTGGTTTCAGTATCGCAGAGGAAATCTTCAGGACATCCTTTTCTCTTGAAATTTAGATGTTCATTGTGGGATTTTTGTTTGTTTGTTTAGTTGGTTGGGTATTTGGGGGTGTTTTTTTGTGGTTGGACTTGATAATCTCAAAGGTCCCTTCTGTGATTTTGTGATATCAGAGTTCCACTCCAGATTGGAGTGCTGGGATGGAGGGCTATAGTCTGTTCAGGAGGGGTAGGCAGGACAGGTGAGGTGGGGGTATCGCACTATAAGTAAGGGAGAGGTTTGATTGCACAGCCCTTGGAGTTAGTGATGATGTGTTTGAGAGCATATTCAGGGAGCCAACTAGGAAAGATGCCCTCCTAGACTTGCTGTTTGTGAATAGAGAAAGACTCAAGGGGGATGTGATGGTAGATGGTTGTCTTGGCCACAGTGATCGTGGAATGTTTGATTTTAAAATTTTCAGTGTAATGAGAAAAAAGGACAGCAGAGTCACTACCCTTGGCTTCAGGGGAGCAAACTTTAAGATATTTGGGGAGCTATTTAGCAAACCCTGGGAATCTGGTTTTGAAGGCTTAGGAATCCATAAGTGCTGCTCAGTCTTTAAGAACCACCTTCTAGAAGCACAGGAGCAGGCAATTCCACTGTGAAGAACTGGCTGAACTGTAGAGCTCAAAGGGTTGTAGTGAATGGGTGGTTCATCTGGCTGGCGGTCAGTTATCAGTGGTGTTTCTCAGGGCTCAATCCTAGGGCTAGTTCTGTTCAATATGCTTATCAACAATATGGATGTGGTAGTTGAATGCACCATTAGCAAGTTTGCTGATGATACCAGACTGGAAGGTGTTCTTGACTCTCATGAGGGACAGGAGGCCTTGCAGAAGGATCTAGATGGATGAAATTTAAGAGCTGAAATGCTGGATTCTTCACCTAAAATGGAGTAATGCTGGGCACAAGGATAAATTGTGAGAGAAGTGGCTGGAGATCAGCCCTGCAGAAAAGGATCTGGGGGTGCTGGTCGACAGCAGGTTCAGTGGGAGCCATCAGTGTGCCCTGCTGAGTGGCCCCCCAGGAGGGCAACCAGCATCCTGGGGTGCATTAAACACAGCATGACCAGGAAAGGGGATTATCCGTCTGTATTCAGCAGACATCATTCTGATCCCTGATGTTTAAGAAGGATGTGAAGGTCCTTGAATGTGTCCAGAAGAGGGCAACAAAGCTGGTGACAGGGCTGGAAGTTATGTTCTGTGAGGAGCAGCTGAGGACTTCGGGCTTATCTAGTTTGGAGAAAAGAAGGCTGAGGGGTGATCTCATTGCTCTCTGCAGCTTCCTGAGGGGGGGACGTGGAGAGGGAGGTGCTGAGCTCTTTTCCCTGGGATCTAGGGGCAGGATGTGTGGTGATGGTTCAAAGCTGCGCCAGGGGAGGTTTAGGGTGGACATTAAGAAGTAGTTTTTTACTGAGAGGGTGATCAAATACTGGAACAAGCTTCCTGGGGAGGTGGTTGATATCCCAAGCCTGTCAGTTTTTAGGACCCATTTGGACAGTGCCCTTAACAACATGCTTTTAACTTTTTTGTCAGCCTTGAATTGGTCAGGCAATTGGACGAGATGATGGTTGTAGGTCACTTCCAACTGAAATACTCTATCCTATTATCTTGATTGCCTTATTTATCATTATTTGATTTCCTTAATTTGATAGGAGAGTCCCAATATAGCTTAAATGTGTTTGATTCTTTATTAATTTGCATTTTGGGGCTATAATTGAATTCACTGTTAGGAATGCAAATCAGGAGCAACTTCACTGAAGTCCCTGGCAAAATCTGAGTGACATCTTATTAAGTTTCCATGCATAAAAAGAATAAATTAAATTCCTTGCTCAAAAAGTCTTCATATTGCCTTCACGTGGCGTATGAATGTCTCAGTGGTTTTATTGTAATATTAGATACAGATATATATGATTTCATCAATACATGCTGTATACAAACACCGTGTTCTCTATGTATTTTCTCTTAGTGCAATAACATCAATCGTACGAGCTTGGATTGATCAGTGCTCTGAGGATTTCAGAGAGCTGCCTGACTTCCCATGTTTGCTCAAGTTGCTGGATTACCTGAAGACAAATATGCCCGGCTCTGACACAGAAAAGAGGGCTCAGAACCTCCTGGAACAGTTTCAGAACCAAGAAGCAGAAAATGACAGTAAGTTACCTTTCCCTTCTCTTGTTTGTTCTCCCAGACTGTATGGTACTATAGGGATTTATGTGCATTATACTTAACTCTCATGCTAACTGACAATATTGTGAGATGCATGAGCGACTTTGTTCTTGTTTGGTTTGGTTTTGGTTTTTGTTTAAATAATAATCTCTGTATGAGGCTGCAGGTTCTGTGCAGGGTGAAATAGTTGTACAGTGTAGGTGCCTATGCCTGTTCATTCTGGGCAGGATTGTGAACTCCAACACTTCTCTAACATTTAGCCAAAGCTTTGAGATTGCTGCAGCAATTAAGTGGTCAGCACACTTCCCATGTCATTGAATTAAACCACATAGCTGGTCTTCTCACTTCACCCCTACCCCTACAAGAAAAGCCCAAACCAACAAAAAGCAAAATACAGAGCCGCAAAAAATTACAGCTTGAGTCAGAAGCCTTGTTGTCACAAAGCTTTTCTTCCTTGTTACCATCATGTCAAAGGAAGTGTCTGTGGTTGTTTTTTCCTATTTGAGTGGCTGGCTGCTGGTATCCAAGGACAGAGGAAAAACTTACGTTATTGGGGGTCACAATCTACTGAAACAACAGTGAACTGTAGTAACACAAATATGCTGTGTGCAGCGTCAAGCCTGACACATACCCTTATCCTGGTCAGAGAGCTTCCTGTGGCATTAGCTGAAAAGTCATTGGAGCTCACGTAGTGTGTGAATGAAATTCAAATCAACTTCCAGCTTTGGTAGAGGGGTGAGAGGGAATAATTCATGTAATAAAGGATAAAGAAAATGACAGGAAAACATTTAATCCCATAAAAAACATGTCTGCTGGATGTTCCAGAAGTACCATATCAATGTGTAGTACTGTGAAATGCCAATTTAACTCTTGTTTACACATACATAAAAAAAGTACACACAGAGCCCATATGTTTTCCTTATTGAACACAGGTAAGTGAACAGGATTGCTACTATACGTCAATTGATGCCCTTTCCTGGGTTTGGTTCCCACAGGTAAAACAAAGAAAGCTCACAAGAGCTATGTTTGGGTTCATACGTTGTTCAAAGTGAGCAGAAGTTCTCTGTTATTTTCTGCAGTTTGTTTCTGCATTTGTTTCCTCGAGTAGTAGCTGAAAATATTCTTTTCTGAGTTATAAATGGGTCAGTTTGAATAATGTTTTCAAAATTGTGGCAGAATAGAGGCTGTTAATTAGAATAAAATAAGAGGAAGAGAAAGCAATTAACTTGCAGAGTCATCAGAGAAGAGTTTTAGAGTTGCCACTTTTATCTGAGCTCCATCTTCATTCCTTTCGGAGATTTCTTTCAAAACTCTTAATGTGTTGTCTGCTATCAAGACTTGCTGATAATTATTGTTCTAAAGCATTCATATTGTGCTCTCAGTTTACAAATTTGGGTCCTGATACTGGAGTTTGATTTGTGTAATCAGACCTCCATTCAGTGCTGCCATCAGCCGTGCCAGTAGATTAGATTGCAGTACCAGATACGTAGATAAAAGCTGTTCCCCAGTCTCAGTGCTTTCAGCTTGAGCAATTCAAAGCAAGGTGAGTCAGAGAGTGCAAATTCAGTAAAGGGCTCCTGTTTGCTCTCAGTGAAGTCAAGACAGCAGCTGGGCTTTGAGAGGGCTAAATGGATCAGAGCGATTTGAAGATGATGAGATACTTGAGTACAAGAGGATTCCAGCTTCTTGGGGAAGTGGGGAGAAGACTGTTTACACATTTAAGAAAGTGAGAGAGAAAGGAGAAAAAGAGGCATGAAAAAAAGGAAAACCTTGCCTTGCGCTCCAGAAACTGGTTGTAAGGGTGCGGTAAGGTTTTGAGTAGGGTTGTAACTCCGTGATGAGGATTTTTCAATTTAATTTCAAGAGTTGAAAGGAAAATGAGGAGTTACATAGCCAAAAAGAGAGACACAAATGTCTGACTCTTGTAACAGTTCAGTAGATGCCCTTTAAATTATGGGCATTGTTATAAAACAGCCACAGAAAAATAAGGCCTGAACAGAGATCTCCATTTATTACATTTAACTGTGCCAATAAATTGTGAGATTGGAATGTACAGTTGGAAATGTGGATACAGCCCGTAGTTATAATTTGTTACATAAAAACTAGTGGTTTACATTGACAATTAGGTTTTGCTAATTAATAAAGAAAGGAAAAATGAAGTATTTCAAAAAACAATGATGAAGTATCACTGTATCTACTCTTGTTGCTTTAATGTTTGTTCTGCTTTAATTGGATATGAAATATTGCATAACATACTCTGAAATGCACTGGTTGTTTTTGTTAATGAAATCTCACTAGTAGTAAACTCAGTACTTTTGTTGTTAGTCTTCAACAAGTCCAAACTTTTTTTACTCTTTCTTCTTTTGGAATTACTGTTGCCTTTCAGTAAAAGGGATTAGGAAGAGGATTTGTTTTCAGGGATTTTCTGTTTTACTTCCTCCTATACCATGGGAAACAAGGGCATATTTCTTTGTGTTTTAACATGGCTTTGTTCCCAACTTGTGGGAGCCAAAAGATGACATGGGAACATCTGTGAAATCCCTTCCCTTCTGCACTGGATCGGGTCCCGCTGTGAGGACAGCACTCCTGTCTCACCTCTTCGCTGATGCCCAGTGCAAATTTAGTGTTCAGCTGAATGCAGTAGGTCCTCACTGTATTCTCTTTTCCAAGAAAAATTCCCAGAAAGTGAAGGTGAAGGATGCTGGATCAAAATAATCTGTGTAGCCCTGAGAAGGCACAAATGGTGCCAAGAAAATCTGATACATCCTTTTATCCCCAAATGTGGGAGATGAAATCTGGATATAAAAGCATTCCTAATGTACTATTTTGGGGATATAATTGTAGTCTCATCCCTTTGCATTTTGGTTTGTGGTGGATTTTTCACATTGTAAAATGCATAAGTATTGAAAAGTAGATCAACAAAACTCTGCAGTGTTAATAAGGAATTTTTGTTGGGGGGCTGGTGGTACTTATTCTTTTAGACCAATGGTTAATGAATGGGTTAACCCACTTCTAAGCTAAGAGACCCTGAACAGCTCAGTTCTTTCTCTCTTTCTTTTCTACCTTCTCTTTGCCAATTTAATCTCCTGTTCATCATCTTTCTCACCAAAATATGCAGCACAGTGGGGTCATTTGGGCATTCTGCTAAAACATATACAGTGATGTTTTAAAAGAAACAAAGATCTGCTTTGTTTCACCGTTTGCTGTATCAATTTATTTTTGTGTTTTTCATCCTGGACAGATGCCTTCAATAACATTTTTCCTTTTAACCTCTCTAACGAAGAGGAACTGGAGATCACTCCAGACGAATTCTCTTTTTTCCAAGAAGACTTTGTGGCAGAACAGTTGACATACATGGATGCGGTATGTAGAGTATATGTACTTCTTGAAATGTTAAGGGAAATAGTACTGGGCTTCTAAACTTTTGTTGATAGGTCTGTTGTTGGGACACAGAACACAGCTATGCTTGGTTATGCAAAGATGTTTCATTCACTGGGCTTTTTACTTTAGTCATTCTGAAGTGTTAATGTATACTGTGTAGTCTTTTTTGTTTGTAAAGTTTAGTATTTGACACCTGAGAAATAGCACATTTTGATTACATTCCTGCCTGGCCTAAAGAAGGCTAGGTACTCCTAACTGTATTGCTCTACTTTAGTTTGTTTGTATCAATCTCCTTCAAAATGTCACTATATAAAAAAAAAATTTCCCTTGGTTATGCAACTGTTATAAAGGTATCTCTTATTCTTCCAGCTGAGGGTTGTTTTAGGGCATCAAGCCTATAAAGAGTATGACAAAGTGTATATTTTAAACTAAGAGAAAACAAATATTTACCTTGTAATACTGCATTAGAATTAGATCCAATTTGTACTGAAAACATGCATTTCTTCGTGTGGACAATAGAGATCTAGGACAATTCTGCTGATTTACACACCTCTGCTTCACTCTAGGAACTTTTCAAGAAAGTCGTGCCCTACCACTGTTTGGGATCCATCTGGTCTCGAAGGGATAGGAAAGAAAATGAGCATCTGGTACCTACCATCAGAGCTACCATCTCTCAGTTCAATGCAGTAACCAACTGTGTTGTCAGCACTATCCTGATTAACAAAGAGCTCAAAATACAGCAAAGAGCCAAGATCGTTGAGAAGTGGATCCATATTGCACATGTAAAGCATTTATTCTAGACTATTTAAAGTTTCTTGTGTGGGATTGAGGGAGTTGTGAGGGGAGATGGGGATTATATGCGTTGGTCCCAGGCCAGTGAACATCTTAGCTTGAATTCTTTCTGTTTTTACTGACTTTCTTTGTAATAGTAGATGAAGTATTGCCCTTCCTCACCTTGGTTCCTTCCCTACTATGGAAACGGGGTTGATGCTTGTCGCTTCGCAGGGTTGGGAGTGCTAATTAATGAGTGAGGCAGATACTGTGTCTTGCAGATGGGGAGTTATCTTGATATACTTGATAATGTGTTATTTATGGTAAGATAGGTATACACTCAAACAGTTCACTTTCCTAGCAGTATTTTCTAGGAAGAAAATACTGCTCATATGAGTAAAATAAGTCAAAGTGATGGTTGATATCATCCCAAGGCTAGACTTGTTTTAAGAGGAAAGTTTAACAAGAATGGAGTAGGTCTGGCAGGAGGCGCAGTCAAAATAAGTTTCATGCTTACCTGCCTTTGTCCATTCACATTCAGACAATGAGCATCACACTCCCTCTCCTGCATCTATGAACACCATGAGAGTTGAAATCAGCCATGGTGGAAGACAGCACAACTGTTCATCTTTTCATACATTTATATATTTGTATGTATATATGACAGGAAAGCAAATACAAGGGTTTAAGTAAGTGCAGGCAAAGCTAATTTACTTCTAAGAAGCAGTAGCCTCTTCAACTTGGAAAAAATGAAACTGTTGTTTCTGTTCTTTTGTTTTGAAAAATTCTTGAGGCTGAAAAGTCATTTTCCTACTGAGTTATTCACAGTTTATATTAGGTACACCAACAGCAGGGTGCAAGCAGTGACAAGAAAGTATAAGTAGAGTTACAATTTGGTACTAGTCCCCTCATCTTCTGACCTTTCTGCTGTATCATTGTCTCACATTTAGTACATTTTTACTCTTTGCTTCAATTCCTTTGTCATGTAGCAGACTAGGTGTTTCTTAATCTTTGCATGAAAGGGTTTTGCATGCCTTCTTTACATAACTCTAATTTGCTAATTTCTTAGATTTCACCTTTAATATTTTACTGCAATCTTTTTAACTCCCCTTCAGAGTGCTGGGCAGCTGGCACTAATCTAGATCTCTCTTTTGAAGAGAACTTTAAAACACTTTCATATGGATGTGTGTTGAAATTTGTTTTAAGAATTACATGGGTTCTTTCTGAGCTATACAAAATAAGCAATCATAAAAAGCTCAAGCCAAACAGAGGCTTTCCAACCTTGACAATGCACTTGTATGCTTCCAGAGGCAGCATTGTTAGGTCCTGGCACCTAAGCTCCAGCAACTGCATGGTTCAGGAAACTGGTATGGGAAAATAGTCTTTCACCTCTCTTTTGGCACTTAAATCGACTGGTTTTTGTTATCATCTGATGGCTGCTTTATAGCCCACGTGAACGGATGAGGAAGTTTGATGCCTATTTTCTGTCTGTAGATCTTTAAGTTGCAGAGGTTACCGGCTAAAGGGGTCCTTATAGGGCACACTGGTCTGCAGTTTGGGCAAGCAAGTACGAAGCAGCTTCCTACTCACTGGGTTGTCAGGAAGGCCCAGGGAAGCCAGTACAGGCACCATGCTCAGCATACTTGTTCTGTGGATGGAGAACTTTGTTCTCCACCTCTGTTGATTCAGTGCTTCTCCCTTACTTAATTCATACACATAATTAAATACTTCAGTCTTAGCTAAGCACATGAAAAATGCATGTGCACGTTCTACAAAATAATTGCACATGTAGAACAGCTAGTTGCATATATACTTTGCTGCACACTTCTGAAGAAAGTTGCTTGCTTTGTGAATGTAAATGAGTGTTTTGAATAGTTAGAGGCCTGAATTAGAAAACAATCCACTCATTAAAGTGCAGTTATTCACCGACAGATAACTCTGTAACTTAGCAGCATGGAATACCATGTTAGTTATCTGTTTGTGACTTTTGGATCCACTGTCTTGGTTTACAAGATAAACCAAATACTTTTCCTAACTGTCAGCCTTC
Organism: Scolopax mira; assembly: GCA_004320125.1. NCBI lineage: Eukaryota > Metazoa > Chordata > Aves > Charadriiformes > Scolopacidae > Scolopax > Scolopax mira. The sequence continues at coordinate 25,569 of BJBW01010262.1, forward strand.
ACTGCTCCACCTATATCTGAGGTTCCTGAGCAGAAGCAGCCAATTTCACTCATGCAATATTTTCTTTAAAAATAAAAAATGAAATTATTAATATCCTGTTATGTTTAATTTTTTAAATCAAAGTTGCTTCTGCACAAGTTTCTTTCTGATTTTCCCCATGTGAAGGTTCAGCATGAAATAAAGTTATTCAAAGAAGTCTTAAAAATTCTTTTTATAAACAAATGAAAGCTTGATAAAGTTTAGTCTGCAGTCAGTTAAATCATTGAGAACACAAAATCCAATAGTGAATTTCTAATGTGCTTTAAATTATGCAATGTGCAATTAAGCCAAGATGGTTCCAAACTGGATCTTCCAGTCCAAACTCCAATTGTATTTGAAAAAAAAAATATGCTAAGAACTTGTGCCTCTAAATCTGTGTTCTCCCAAGCCTGAATTTCAAGTTGAACATAAAGAAAGAAGGATCTCCTCCTCAAACATGTCAGTCTCCGAGGAGGAGCTGTTATGTGGCTTCTTTGACCCTGAACCTCACAAAAATAGCTTTCAGATCTTGCATGTCCTACCACGTGATCTTGAGCTTGGCCTTTATCTAGCCTAACTGCCAAGCTGCTTCAAGTGCTGTCCACCCAGTCAGTCTTCTTAAACCACACTTCATTAAACTAGTCTCCTAAGTTGCACAAAGATTTTTTTTTTGATTTTTTTTAGGCAAATAAATGTGCCTTAGTTGTTCAGTCTTGCTGTAGTTGTTCAACCAATCTTAATGCAACTCATGAACAGAGTTGCTGATACATTAAGGTTTGACTTTTGTTTATGCTAAGGTTACTTTACATTTGTTCAGTCCTACAAAGGAAATAAATTATGTTTGTTTTCAGTATTAGGACCCTTTACATAATCAGCATTATTAGTGTAATAATCAGCCCCATAAAACTTTGCAGAATCAGAATTGTAGTTTGAATACATTCTCATCTACATGCAACAGTCAATTGGCATGTGTTTTGTCTGGTTATTTGCATGTACAGACGCCTATTTGTGAGGGCTTGTATTTGCAAGAGTTTCTGAGATCTGTGGTGCAGATTTGGTTCAGATTTACTCAAGTTCCTTGGCGAGTCACAGGCTAGATTTTCCACCTGCCCCTCTTTGATTTCATCTGCTTCACCGGGAATCTTTCTTTTTTTTTTTTTTTGAGGATTAAGTTTTTCAGTGTCCTTTTCCATCAAAGTTTTTGCCACAGAGAAGCCACATAAGAAATGTCTATGAACAGAAGTCTCTGTTAGGATTTAACCCTGATTCTGGAAAAGCTGGGAAGCTTTTTGTCTTTAACAGTGTGCACATACTTGAATAACAGGTTATTCCTTTGTATGTCTTTATTTATAATTGACGGTTAGATGACTGAGGGTTTACATTTTAAATACCAAATACAAAGAGGCAAAGCCTGGTTTTTACCCTAAAGGGTAAAAGGGATTAATACTATAAAGAGTTTTAAAGAAGTGCAACATTTGTGCTCTTTAGACTGGCTTCATGGACTCAGTTCCACTTTAATTTTTACTAGGAGAACTGGAAGCTGTAACACTGCAACAAATACATGAAAGTGAGGAAAACTAGATATAAGTGCCAAAGCCCATAAAGTGTTTGGTGTCTGGAGGGAGGAGTGATATTTTTGATACTCATTATTTGTACAGCTGCCTGCTTAGCAGTGAGAAATGTGTAGCAAGCAGGACACCAATCAAACAGAAGAGCACTAACCTATTTGTAATGCTGACATTTAATGCTCCTGTATTTCTAACCACTCCTTTTACAGGAATGTAGAATCCTGAAGAATTTCTCCTCCTTGAGGGCTATAATTTCAGCATTGCAGTCCAGCTCCATCTATCAGCTAAAGAAGACCTGGGCGTGCATTCCAAAGTAAGCTTCCACTTCCATGGCTAGCCACATACAGAGCCAAAAAGTTCAGCGTGCTTTCTTTTCATCTTGTTCTCCATTGTCCTATTCTGCTCCTTCATGGACATCTGTTCTCTTAGAAGAACCTCTCATTTCTGTGAGGTTCAGACCTCTTTTTTGGCTCCAACTGCTGTGAGCTCCTGTTTCCTATCCAGGGGACAACCTGCCCTCAGGGATACTGGGTCTCTTTTGTCCTTTGTAGCATACTGGATCTTCCACAACGTATTTTGAAAAGCCATGAGACTAGCTACTCACTCAGCTTGTGCACACTGCTCTCAGAAGGTCAACAAAAGGACACTGTGTTACCTGCTTGTTGAGTTCTCTCCCCTGAAATTGGAGAAGGTTGCTACAGACCCTCATTTACCCTCTCATGGTCCTGACATTTCCTTAAAATATATCCCCAAACTACAAAATCCAAATCTGTATTGAAGACAGTATTTCTTACAGGGCAACACCTGTTTGTGCAACTGACACGTTAACTGCATGCCAAACAGACACCAGAAATCTCTGTGTCAGAAAGATGGTGTTCTGCTCATTCAGTTTGGGAAGAATAGATTTCTTTCCTTTGCATTTGATAAACAGAGAAAAATGACCCTCTGCCACGCAGTATACTTCTGCATTTCCCCTCAAGGGAGGTGTGTTTTTCCTTCTGCTGCCCTGTGTTCCTGATCAAAATATTGCCATCTTGTGTTTATAGTGTTGGGTAATAGAAAAGGACTTGTACACTTAAATCCTTATGGTTTTCCAGAGTGCATGAAACAGGGTAAAAATGAAGTACTTAGAGTACCTCTCACAGCTATTGTTTTGTCCCTTTGTATCCATTTATCCACTTTTTTTACAAAAATCTCATACCTTGCAGTGTGATTGAAAACTCTGCTTGGGGTCAGTGTACCTAATGGCATTTCTTTGTGATGCTGTCAAATAAAGCCTGACTTTACTGGGAATGCCAGGAGATCCCAGGAAGATTCCTAGTAGATGTGCAGCATCTTATTAGATGCATTTTGGTGGTGTTATCTTTTTATATGACCAACTACTAATGATTCATGAGAAAACATAGTAATCTGATCTGGTTTAGAGTGCTTCCTAATAACCTAAATTATTTAATCTTTTCCTGTACAGGGATGCAATGCAGATATTCGAAGAGTTGTCTGATATCTTCTCTGACCATTACAATTATTTGACAAGTAGGGAGATACTAATGAAGGTGAGAATTAGCTTGAGATGGAAGGCTTCTGATCTCAATCAAAGATTAAATTATTCCTTTTTCTAACCTGCTGCCAAAGCTTGTCTCTCCCTGAACCCTACTGTATGCAGTGCTTCAGGGAAGATAGGTCTGTAAAACCTGTGCTTTTCTGCTGGGGTGAGAGGCGATTTTGTTGTTCCTGAAAGAAACTGTGCTACGTCAGCCCATTGAGCTCAGATGCCAAATATATAGCAGGCTGCAGCTGCACAGATTTTGCTTGTACTAATTCAGGACCCCTTGTAGTCCCTCAAGTTGAATGTCATGCTGCTGTAGTTCCCTTGGGCATGGTGGTGTCTAGCTCAAGAACAGCTGTGTGCGCCCTGTCGTAACTCTGATAGCACTGGAGCCACAACTGAGTGAAAAGGTGCTGCACAGTGTAATTTTACTGAGATGAGTTACAAATTAGGACTTTGGCTTTATACTGTTCTGTCAGAGAGGTGAGCAGATAGCTTGTGCACCCTCTGAGCAGATCTAGAAAGGCTCAGGTTTGCACTAATGAGCGCAGAGAAACTCCAAACAAGATTCTCAACTGGGTTGCTGCAGTGCCTTTGACTTCACTGGAACAATGCCATTCAGCTTCAGCTGAGGAATTAAACTACAGTGTTTATCCAACTATCCCATACCTTTCTTGGAACTAGAAAACAGGGCTGGGGATTTTGAAGGAACAGGCTTCCTGCTCTGTGTGTGGCCAAATGGACAACAAAGCAGGCTCTGTCTGAAACAGTTTGACTTGTAGGCTCTCTTGGGTGCACCCCAACAAGATCAGTAGCTTGAAAGGAATGAGGAAGAATAGCAGGGAAAGGTTATATTCTGTAGGAATTCTAAGGAATGTTTGTGTCAGTTTTTTCTGTTTACATAAAATTTTCTCTAAACCAGCTAACCAGTTTACTTTTTGGCAGTTCCACCCAGTCAACCTGGCATTTGTACCTTACCCCCTTGCCTTGGTATTGAAATGCTGTGTTTTGCTCAGGAATGATGGGTGAACACATTCAAACCTGTCAGTCGATTTGTTTATCATCATTTATAAACATCTGTAGCTAAATTTTAAAGCAAGTGAGACAATAATAAGCATAGAGGGGAATATGTGTGTTCAGAACAACTTATTTAACTAAATATTAAAAAGACAACAAAACAACAATTCAGTCTGACTCCCAGCAAATCAGACTCCAGCTGCCATAGTAGATTTGTAGAATATTTTGAACGTAGTGAAAGGAGAAAAATTTCATGGAATACCTAGAACCTCTTCCTTCTTCCTTGTCTTGGACCGTTTTGTAATGATTTGAGGATTAATGTCCACTAAATCCTTAAAGTCTTTGTTTTCTTTTACTATAAACAGTCTCTCTAGGGATGACATATTTGACCCTTGCCTATCCATTGTGCAAATTTAAGTGTAGAGCAGACAAAATGCCATATGAAACAGGTTGGCCGTCATGGAGAGGGATCGCTGTGGTCTCTCCTCCTCAAACAATGGCACCACTGGGAGCTGCAGTTTTAGCTTCTGTGCCTTCCTGACAGCTGCTGGTAAAGACCCTTGAGTTTACCTTTCACTATCTTGAAGACATTGAGACAACACTTCTTTTTCATTTGCTCCTATTTTTCGGCCAAGGAAGGAAATACAGTTTGAGTGATCTGTTCATTAACTGTGACTGAGAGAAGTAAATATTGTAACAAGAGGATCTTTACAAGTGCAGGCTGTTGTTTTGTGCCTCTTAAGAAGACTTTAATAATGATTCATGCCCTGTCTATCCAACCACTGGAAAATATAACACTAAATCCAAGCATCCCATATGGGCTAGAGATCTGTTGTGAAATAGCTCATCCATTCATAGGGAAGCTTGAATTGTGGAGATGAAAACCTATTACTTCTATTTCCTGCGTGGTTTTGGATTAGTCAGTAAGCCACAGAGTGCTGGATTTCTTTGTTGTGATATAAGAAAAACAACAAAGCATTACATAAGATAGAGATGTTTACTTGGAGCAGCCCTGGTTAAGAAATTAAACAGAAATCCTGGGGTCAAGAGTGCCAGAGTCCAGAGAAGCATCTGGACACCTGAAGTATTTCTAAGCTTCTCTGATTTAAACTCTCAGGAGATTTTCAACAGCACTTAGCTTCAACAAGTAGAACTGTTTTGGAGAACAATTCCCTATGGTCATCTTGGGAGATTTTGTCCAAAATTCTCAGTGTACAAGTCTCAGAAAATCAGCATGTGTACATGTACATGCGTGTACCTGCACAGCAAATACTTTTGCCTGTTTAAATATATTTGCAGTAATTTTACATAAAATGTAGTTCCCACTTAGCTCCTCCATTTTTTGTTTTCTAATTCCCAAACAGGAAGGAACATCCAAATTTGCGAATCTGGACGGCAGTGTGAAAGAAAATCAGAAAAGGACTCAGAGACGACTGCAACTTCAAAAAGATATGGTATGTCTCAGGTCCTTTTCCTACCCTTTTTGAACTGGTAACATGATTAGACCTATTTTGTCAATTAGGTAAGAAACAAAATCTAGAAGAGTATTTAGCAAAGCGAGTGTGCAGTAGGTAACACTCTTGAATGTGCCCTCTGCCAAGCAAAACCATCACAGCAACGCTATTAATTGACACAAACCAAGTGAACCAAAAGGTTTAGACTGAATATGCAGTCACAATGTCTGTCCTGTAAATATATGCCCAAAGCTGCATTTCCCTTATGCTATGGATCGTAGTAAGCAGGTAATGCTCTGCGTGTGTATATATAATGTGTGGGATCGTGTATGTATATGTGTGCACGTGAATATATATGTATATATAAGCAAAGTGGGGTCAGTGCTGCACCCAGCTCAAGCTGTACAGCCTGTGCTGAGCTACCAAGCTTTAACAGCCATGGGCATTAGTGCAATTTGGCTGTCCTTGGACTCCAGGGTCAGCCATCCATGTACTGAAATGCTGGAGGAAATGGGTGATATGGATATGCTCAGAGATTTCAGGATTTGGTGAATGTAAGAAGGAGCCACCATATGTTTCCTGGCACCAATCTCCCCTCGTCCCCTGCTAGGGATAGCTGGAAGTATAGGCTGTTTGCTCCCGTCTCCACTTGGATTTGCTTCACATCCCAACAAGCTATTTGGGATGGATACTGAGCCAAGGGATTGGCCTTAGTTTCAAGTCTTTCAGAAAGTTACTAAACCTGTCATTTATATGGGTAATAAGTGATTGATGAATATAAACATGTCCTACAAGAAAGAATTCCATTACCTACTTTTGCTACTCCTTTAGAGAGAAATACAGGGAAAGCCACACAACTTTCAGGTAGTAAAATACATAATATAAATACTGGAATTCTTGTGATAAAGAACATTAGCTCTGACCTGAGCAGAAATCTCATTTGCTTTTAAACAAGCTCATGAAGCTTCTGACATATCAGCTTGAAAATTGCACAGACTTCTACAGAGATTGCTTTGTAAAATATGTCCAGTTTCCAGTCTGCTAGTGAAAATAGCTTTTGTCTCAAAGTTGGCAAAGATATAAAAGGACAGGGGGAGAGAAATCTGGGATAGGGAGGCAAAAGTGCTGAATATGATTTTTTGTTTGACTGGAAAAAATACAGATCCTTTCAGATGGTAGAAACAACCTGAACTCTACAACTGCTAGAAAGCTTAAAATCTGAGTAATTACTATTAAAATGCAATGAATGGTTGGGGAAGATGGTCACTTCTTAGCGGAAAAAACCTGTGACTTGACTGTTGCAAGAGGTAACAATATCATTAAGTAAAAATCCACTGGAATGCAGCAGAGAGAGACACTGCTGACACAGGCCAGGACCAGTCCCCAGCTCTTATAGCAGGTAACCAAGGGACCCTGTCCCTGGTGCCCAAGGCTTCTTCCACAGCAGGTGGACCAGGTCCTGGTGACCAATTGTTAGAAAACGGTGTATGGTGGCAATATTGTAATATAAAACCACATGGCACATATCTGTGTGACCATCCTGCTCTCATTAGAATTTGATACAAATTCTAGATTAGATACTGAGGATGATGTAATGAAAGAAAATGTAATTTCTAAGACCATTGTTTGGTTAAGCAGACTATTTTTATTTATTTCATTTTTTTACATAGAAGCATTTTAGCATTCTAGTTATTACCATTTCTTGATCAATTAATCCAACATTGCTCTTATAATTTACAGGGAGTAATACAAGGCACAGTTCCTTATCTTGGTACCTTCCTCACCGATCTCGTCATGCTTGACACAGCCATTCAGGACCATATTGAGGTAATTTGGGGCAATTTTTTGAATCCTAAATGTCTTCCAGGCCTTCCCAGTACTGACTGTGTCTGTTCATGTATCTTCTACTGTGTTCTTGTGCAGCTCTTAAAAGCAGAGGAATCTGGTTTCAGAAAAAAAGGAAGCAATATACAGTTTTATTAGCAACAAGAATCTTGTGTGAACTTGAGTGTGGTTATCTCGAGGAACAAGCTTAGCATTGCATTTTGCCTTGTCTTCTTAGGTTAGAAAATGTGAAAAAAAGTAGGCTTTCCGTTATTCTGTTTTATTTTTCTGAAAACAACATTTCCGGTGTGAGGATTTCTGTGAATAATTGGTAAAAATACATAGGATCATGAATTTAACTCTTCAGACTGATTACTGAAGCTGCTTCAATATTGACTCAGATGTGTCTGAGCTCTCAAATGATTAAAGACTTGGTTTTTTTCATTTCTCTGTAGCTGAAGAAGCAGGGGGAACCAATCTAGAATAGGAAGGGGAAAAGGATTTCAAGAGACTGGCTGTTTAACAGAGACTGAGGATGGGGCCAATTTTCAAAAATGTTTCAAAGGTTTTTAAACACTTTTGAAAATTAGCCGTTAGTGTGGACACTCAACTCAAGGAGCCGTGCTGCAGGTGCTCAGCCTTCATTGTGCTAGTGGTGGTATTTATGATAAGAATGGTCAAATACCCTTCTTCCTGTGCTGGTAACGGTTGCTGGTTTCTTTGATTTTTCGGTTTTGCAAAACTGCACGAAATCAGTCTGTATAAAGTTCGTACATACCCCTTTTCTTTTTGGCAGTTTCCCTTCTGTCCATGCTGTGCATTCAGCGTTTCTGAAACTCGCTGGGAACGCTGCTCAACTCACAGCACAGGCAAAAGCTGGGTTTGTTTCTTGCATGCAAAATCCCACTAGCGTTCTTCAGACCTGATCTCAACACAGCTTTTATGAGCGTTGTTGTACTGGGCTTTTCTTCATGGGCAGATTGCCATTTAGGCCACGGGGACAAATATCCTTTGGAGACTCAGGATATAGGAGTGCTGTGGTTTATACCAGATATGGAGATAGGTATTTTTGGAAGGTCCTTACTCGGGGCAGGTCTGTGCTTTACATTAGCCTTGCTACTTCATCCTGTTTGTGATTAAATTCAACTGAGCATGTGCTCTTCTCCTCTGATCCCTCCTTCTTCCTTTCAACAGGGTGGCCTGATAAATTTTGAGAAGAGGCGAAAGGTAAGCTGAATGTTACGTGATTTTTAGTTATGTCCTCTTCTAGAGCATTTTCTTGGCGAGGCCTGTTGTCTTTGCTCAAGCATATACAACAGCTGCTAATTTTAATGCAAATTTGTGAGGAAAGAATAGATCCCTGAAATGCTATGAGCCTCTGACAAAGTGTAAGGAGTAGTGTCGGAAAAGAACTTTTTAGATGTGTGCAATGGGGGTAGAGGAGCTGCAGGCCACTTACTGCCATGGAATTCACATCTCGTGCATGAACATTCCCTCCATTTGGCATCCATGGGAGCACACTACATGTGCATGTCCACTATGTTGAGAGTGAATCAGACCTGGTGGTTGAGATCTTTGCTTTCCAGAACATACAGTTTATAAATGTCTTCCTTCTACTGTAGTAAACTGTTTATAGATAAAAGGCTGCAGAAAGCAAACTAGGTACACAGCACTGAGAAATAAATGCCATCAGTTGTTCCTTTCAGGCCGATCCTTGTTGGTCAGAGATAAGTAATGCTATGTAGTAGTAAAGGTACGAGTGTCACATCTGTCTGTCTGAAGTCATGCCAAATCTCCGTTCTGGGGTCTGAAAGCAGATTTGGATTTGGCTGTGATGGAGCCATTTCCTTCCCTTAACTGCTCCCTACACCACAGCTCTATACACCACTTTGTGACTTGCCTTGTATGTAGAACTGCACAGCTTGAGATTCTAATAATGATATATGTGAGCTTCTCCATGGTCATCAGTTTGGCTTTATATAAACCAGTGGCAAAGCCCCCCTCTGAACCATGCTAAGTACTCAGTTCCTCTCCTGCATCCTGATTCCAGAGCCTGCTCTGCCACAAGGGGGCTTTAAGAATGATTTTGGCACAGTGTGTATATGCCAGTGGCATTACAGAAGAGCAGCACATTCTAGTCACACGTACTAAGTGTAACATTTTACATTCCCCTGGTGCGAGCGTGAGTGCACAAAGTGCACAGCCAGGGAGGATCAGACTCTCTGCTTTCATAGGAACCACTCCTAATTATTACCCTTATTTACTGCCTGAGAAGTACCTAAGCACAGAGTATAGTTCTTCTCTCAGAGCTGGTCTAGCCAGCAAGGGGTAAGCAGGGTAGGGAAACCTGAAGAATTTGTGACCCTTTGCTACCTCTGTTCCTAGAGGAACAACCAGCAGTGCTGCCATTTGCTGGGTTTGTACTTGCATTGCACGTTGATTGGTACTTGGGAAAAGCTCTGTGGGGAAGTAGGATTCCTTGTGTTTGTCTTCTCATTTGTGTGTATCTCATAGAATATTCACATTTCGATGCACATTACAGGTGCTTGGGGAAAAAAAAAAAGTTTTCACTGTTTGAAAAACTGGTTCTTGAAATAGTCAGTTACTCATCTGAAACTGAACTTCAGGTCAAAGTTTGTCCTGGATCTGTTGTTGCACATGTTTAGCATATGCATGAGTCTGTTTGGCTTTATCATGTTTTCTAATTAGAATTCCTATTTGATTACTTTTTTTTCATAGGAATTTGAAATAATTGCCCAAATTAAGCTCTTGCAATCTGCATGTAACAGCTACTGCATGACACCAGACCAAAAATTTATCCAGTGGTTCAGAAGACAGCACCATTTAACCGAGGAGGAGAGGTAGGTTCTCAGTCCAGCTGGCAAAGCAGGCTTTTCTTACCCCACACCCACCTGCAGGTAGGTTATGTCAGCCTTTAGCTCTCCTCTTACAGGAACTTAGAGACACTCCTGCTCGAGGAGAGTGGAAATACATCTGCCTTCTGCTAAACAGCTGCAAAAAACCTGTTGAACACTTAGCAGGGTTTAGTTTTGAGGTTGGAAATCAGGCTTCTGGCTTTGAAATATGATAGTCTGCTGTGTCTGGGGTGTCTGTCAGACACATGCTCAGAAGAGGATCCTAAGGGATGTCAAGATGCAGTCACTGAGCATTTGGCTGGTGGATGCAGGCAGCAGGTAGCCAAGGCAACGCAGAACATGCTGAGCGCTCACCAGATGAATGTCCCCTGGGTGTTTGGGGTGGGTTTTGCAGACCTGCTGAGTCCTATGCTACTGCACGTGCTGCTAGACCAACCCAAGACAACTTATTTACAGCATTTTAGTATCTCCATTAGGTATTTAGGTCCCACTGTGCTGCACTAAGAGTGTAAGCACAGATACTGAGTCATAGTAAAAAAAAAAGTCAGCTTATCCAAGATTCACATGTCGGGTAGTTTCATGATATTTTTTTAATAACACTACAAATGTCATCCAAAAAAGCAATAGTTTTTAAAACTGTTCTAAAGAAGTGAAATATCCCCTTCACCATGGCAAAATATGGACAGAGCTGTGTTCCTCTTTGTGTAGTTGCATTCTTCTGTGAAGTGGGAATAACTGAAGTTTTATCAAATTTCTTGAATATTGCTACTTTGATATACATAACTGATAGTATTGTCTGTAAAAATTAACCCAGTGGTCTCTGTTCTTTAGTTACAGCCTTTCACGTGAGGTGGAAACAGCTGCTGACGCTAGCACCATATCACCAAAATCCCAGAATAGCATGGTGAAGAGGCTCAGCCTGTGAGTATGAGGGGGCAACGGGCACTGGTGTGTTAATATGAACCTGAATAAACCAAACAAGCCATACTCATTTCACCAGCTGAAAAAGCTGGCTGGGGATCCAGACCACTGCATTACTTTAAGGAGACACCATCAGCTAGAAATGCATACTTCTGTCTGAAGCTGTCCCTTTCTATTGTTATAAGTAGCCATAAAAATTATTAATGATGAAGAGATTAGAAACAAACAAGTCTTCCTAAGCTGTCAGAAAAAGGAACAATTTTAGCACTGAGTTATAAATTCAATATCTATTGTGTAATAACCTCCCTGAATGCAGTAGCAAAACAGAGTAAATGAGGATAAAGTCTGGCCTACTATTAGTCTAATGTGTATACACATGCAAAAATTCCTTGCAGGATTTTAATATGAAAGTTAAGGTTAGCAGAAAGGCATTTGATAATGAAACGATCTGCCTAACTGTTTTCAGGTTAGAGAAGGGGAAAAAGGTCCTGGGGACATGGTTCAATTTAAGTCTAATACCGCAAAGATTCAAACAGGAGGTGGGTGTGGAACAGGGACATGCAGCTAAGCACACACAGGAAACAATACACTAGCAGGAATTCAAGGAAAGCTGCAGGGAATGAAAGCAGAGATGAAGGAAAATATCTTAAAGGTGAGAAATTTGAACCTGATGCACAAGGAGATATGAAGGGACTCCCACATACCAGTGGCTTAATCAAGATGAGGGAGGAAATGATGTATTTAACAGTAGTAACAGATCTTAACTCTCCTTTCCTGCTTGATTCTTGCACTTTAGCTTCCTCAGAATAGCCATCAGCCATTCACCTCACGTAAGCACTACTGCAGGTTAGGGACTGAAAAATAGATGTTTTCATCATAAAAAAAATCACGCAAAAAAAAAAAATAAAATCTGTGCAGCTGTTTGGGAAGTGTTTCGATCAGTCCACCCGAGTTGGTGGTGATACACTGTAAAAATGTGAGCTTTGAAGATGACAATGCCTGAACTCTTGGTGGCCTCTCGTTTGTGTCTCCCTTGTTGCTCTGGAGCACAGGCTTTGTTCTCTCATTCCTGAGAGAGAATCAGTCTCAGTGCTGCAATATTGCAATTTACCAAAACGAGTTTGTTTGTTCTATGCAGTCTTTGTCTAAAGTTTTGTTTCAACTGCACTCTGAATGTATTTTGCAAATTAATGCTGTAGTAATTAAAATTATACTGCTGTAATGACTGGCATAATTCATCCTGGAAACAGCAAGTGACACCCCTCTTAATTGTTTTAAATCATTAACTGCATGCTGACATGGCATCTAATTCACCTTGCCTCTCTACCTTATATATTATAAAAGTTTGTTTCCTGCGACACTCCTTTAAATTTACTTGACCTGCATTTAGGAATGAGTCTCGGAGAGGGAGAGCCTATAATTTACACTTTCTTGTGATCTCTTCATTGTGTACATGTCTGGTTGGACTCTTAGAGAGACACTGGTATCTGTGCCACTCTGTTGAGTGAAAGAATTTGCAGCAGGAATGAATTCACCTTTTGAAGGACCTTTTTCTGGTGTATGGCCATGCATTACCTTGCATGCACTGTTTCACTTATGGTGACTGAGTAGGTCTTGAGCTACCTTGTGTGAGAGGGACCAGGGTGGGACAGCAGCGTGGGGGAGCATACAAGGTGGAGCCTGCTGCCATGCCTCTAACTTGCCCTTCTTCCCTTGGGTTGTGAACACGTCAGGTTTACCATCCATCATTTCCTGGCAAGCAAGTCTGAAAATTTAACTGAGCAAGAGAAGTCTCGTTTGTGCAAGTGGGGCATTAGTTCTGCGTTTTGCCTTGCAGCTGGTGGGTGTGCAGTGTCAGGAAGGTATTGTGTTAGTAACAAACTCTCTTCACAAACCATATAAACAACACAGGGGAAATTAAAAGAATAGGCCACTTGAGATAAGAAAACAAAACAATATATAAGATTTTTGAACCAAATGACAGCTTTGCTCAGCCCAGTTCTGTTCTGTTTTCACTTACTGGCTGTTATGCTTTCTTTTCTATAATAGATTGTTTCTAGGCTCTGAGGTGGCGACCCAGAGCACACCCATCAAAGGGCAATCCAAATCTACTCCAAGTGGGAG